>JAPVLO010001156.1:0-164794 GCA_027257055.1 Cephalopachus bancanus | reverse complement strand
TGAGGGAGGAGGCAGGGGCAGGCACGGCTGGCGTGGCACGCCAGCCTCGCAGTGCCTGTTGTTCCTACCCGTCCTCTCCAGCCTCCTCCTAGCTGACCGGCCCTGCCCCATCCTCTGGGACTCTGGTTTGGCTATTACTCACTGAGTCTTTATTCTGTCGTGTCTTCATTCTTCAGGCTGCGGAGACCCCATTCTCCTCTGCCTGGGCAGCTGAATACAGAAACGCCTCTGCCCTACCCCAAGTTTCCCACAGCTGAGGCTGGAGAAGCAGGAAGCAGGATCTCCAAGTTGCCAGCGTAGGTCCCTGGACCTTGCAGGATCTGTTTGCGGCGAAAACCCTGTCAGAGACCCTCCGAGTCGCCAGCTGGGAGACCGGAGTCAGAGGCCTGAGTGAGCGGCCCAGACCTAGCCTTGGGGCCGGGGGCACAGAAGCCACAGGACTGGCTTAGGCCCGGCGTGCTGCCTCAGCCTCTAAAAGGGAGGGAGCTGCCGCTCGGAATACCACCTCCTCATCTCTGGGGAGGGCAGAAAGTTCGGTTGCACCTATCAGCCCCAATCCGGGCGGTCACACTGCTTTACTCTTCCTGATCCCTGAGGGATGCCTGTGTTCACACAAAGTCCACAGAGCCTTGCGCCCTCTCACTCGAGTCCTGCACTCAACTTCATAAAGAAATGACGTCGAAGTGTTAATTTACTGAGCCCCTTCTTTATGCCAAGCCCTTGACACACACGACTTCACTGACTATTGACAGCCCACCCTGAAAGGTAAGCAGTCTTACTATCATCCTCAGGATACAGGTGAGGGGCCAGATGCAGTGGCCCAGCCTGCAATCCCAGCACTTGTGGAGGCTGAGGCAAGAGGATTGCCTTGACCCCGGGGGTTCGAGACCAGCCTGGGCAACTTGGTGAGACCTCGTCTCTACAATAAGTCACCAAAAAGAACTAGCCGGGCTTGGTGGTGTGTGTCTGCAGGTCCAGCTACTTGGAAGGCTGAGGCGGAAGGCTCACCTAAGCCCAGGAGGCGGAGGCTGTGTCGGCCGTGAGCCTGCCGTCGCACCCTAGCCTGGTGATGAGAGTGAGGCTCCAACTCAAAAAATAAAAATCCAGGGAACAGAGGCTCAAAGACTGTGGCTGGGACTTGCCCAGCCTCACACAGTGAAGCCCCAAGGGCAGAACCAGAGCCGCGCCGCGTCCCTAGCGTCAAAGCCCACGCTGGCTTCTATACTCTGCCACACTCTCCTCAGAAGCCGGTGGGGCGAATTCTCAGAAGGCCTAGATCAGTCACAGAGATGTGAAAAGCATCTTTTCCCACATCAGAGCAGGTCAGAGAAGAATGTCCCGCTCTGTAGCACAAAGGACCACGGCCCTGGCAATCCCAAGTTCGAACCAAGGCACCCCAGACCGTAGTACTGAGCCTTGTAAAGGGCCCCTTCTCGAGTGTTGAGTTCCCCAAGGCTGGAGAGAGGCCAGGACTCTTGGACGAACAACCAAAGGCTCAACCCATCGTGAGCATGATGCAGACCTCCTGAGCCGATCCAGACCTAACGCAGCCAGGGCACGCCTCCTCATAGCCGCCATCCTCAGCCGTCAACAGACCGGAAGGCATCCCTATCTCTTGTCTCTCTCCAGTCTGCTATTTTCATGTCTGCTTCTTTGTATTTCTTGCCAAGTGTGAAGTCTCTCCACATAAAATCCGCCCGTAAGGTCTTTGGGGAGAAAAAAGGCATTTTCTCACCGCCTTCTTCCTTTCTGTGCCCGCGACTGATGTCATCTGCATCTGAGTGATCGTTTCTTGTTGCTGACCTTTCAGCCCACTGACCTCGGTTGGTCTTTCTTCTTAAGTGCTGCCGGTTGGTGGGAACAAACCCGGCTTACCACCTATCCTGAGTTAGGAAGCGTGCTAGGCCGACGGTGTTCCCATGTTCTGTGGCCGGTTTTTCCCAAGGAAGAGTTCTCCCTCACCTGCACTGGATCATACTGACACAGACGGCCAGGGGCGAGTCTACCCTTTCCAGGGAACTCAACAGCTTACTAAGAATCGCAAAATAGCAGGGATACAACCCAAGTCTTTCAACTTTCAACTGATGTTCTGCCCAGTAGGCTAGTTGGGTTTTTTTGATTGTAGATTGGCTTTAAAATACCGTCGACCAAAAAGAAAAAAAATCCCAAGAACAAAAGCCAACATAACAAGAGGGGAAACAGTCTTAACAAAAGCACAAGATGACTCCTTATGACCAGCAGGGCATCTTTGCCAGCCCTCCCAGAGCAGGTGTTGCCTCCCCTGCCCACCACAGAACCCGCTTACCAAGCCAGCCATGGCTGGGGGATCAAAAAGGTCGCAGAGAGACAGAAATGGACTGGAGAGCAGAGCAATCGCAGCGCCCTCTTGCCTCTTCCATCAGCTGGAATCTCACAAAAATAGCAATGAGTAGCTCTTTAAAAATCTTATTTTGAGTCCGAGTCTCCCTCTGTCGCCCAGGCTGGAGTGCGGCGGCACGCTCACAGCCACCACAGCCTCGACCTGCTTGCTGGGCTCCGGCGATCCTTCCGCCTCAGCCTTCCAAGGAGCTGGAACCACAGGCATGTGCCACTACACCCGGCTGATTTTTTGATTTATTGCAGAGGCGAGGTCTCACCATGTTGCTTAGGCTGGTCTCGAACCCCTGAACTCAGGCAGTCCTCTTGCCTCTGCCTCCCAAAGTGCTGGGATCATAGGCATGAGCCGTGCGCAGTGAGTAGCTCTGAAGGAGAGAAGCAGTCACAAAAGAAGGGGCGAGGCTGGGCGAGGCGTGGCAGGGAAGGGGCGAGGCTGGGGTCGGTCTGTGTGTTTCTGGGCCTGGGTCTGGTTTGAGCACCCGCCAGCTGAACCACCCTCCATCCTGTCCTAGCACGCAGCCACGGTAACTAATACTGACAGAGCGCCTACTGTGTACAGACATGGTAACTAACATTGAGAGAGCAACTACTGTGTGCAGGTACAATAACTAATTTTTTTTTTTTTTTTGAGTTGGAGTCTCACTCTGTCGCCCAGGCTGGAGTGCAGGGGCACGCTCACGGCCACCGCAGCCTCAACCTGCTGGGCTCAGGTGATCCTTCCACCTCAGCCTTCCAAGTAGCTGGAACTACAGGCGCATGTCACCACACCCAGCTAATTTTTGATCACTGTAGAGATGAAGTCTCGCCAAGTTCCCCAGGCTGATCTTGAACCCGTGCGCTCAAGCAATCCTCTCACCTCAGCCTCTCAAAGTGCTGGGATTATAGGCATGAGCCACCACGCCCAGCCAACTAACATTGATAAGTGCCTACTGTGTGCAAGCAGAGTAACTAATATCGAGGGGTGTATGCTGAGAAAGCACCAACTATGTGCGGGCATGATAACTAACACTGCCAGAGCGCCTACTGTGTATCGGGCGACACACTAGGCACATGAAAACGGTTAAGACCAGAGTGGCGAGATGGAAGAGTGAGGGAGAGGGAGAAAGTCCCTAAGTTGGGGCAGGAAAAGAAGAGAGAAGCACGGGAAGGAAGACACCGAGTCACACGCCCTCTGGGAAGGACTTGCGGGGCAGATTTCAGCATTGTGGGCCCAGTCCCCATCATCATTCTGATCTGCCAGACAGACAGACCAGTCCAAAGTGACTCCTAGATAACAATGCAGCCCAGACCAGCAGATGACAACGCGCTGGCCGAAGCCTTCTTAGAACGCAGGGCTGTCGGAGGGGCCTCAGAGACCATCTCACCTAGAACCCCTTCCCCTCACAATGAAGCCGAGGCTCAGAGAACGAGAAGGGACTTGCCGAAGGTCACGCAGGCACAGACAGGACCAGACCCAGGTCTCCTGGCTCCCGTTCCCGAACATCTCCACTGCACAAGGCTGTCCCACACCCCTCTCCCCTGGGCCACCCTCACTTAGGCCCACCTACAAGGTCAGAGAAGTCACAAGTCAAAGGTTGGCTGAGGGAGAGGGTCCCTGCGGACTGTCTGGGAAAGAGGAAAGGGACACTCTGGAAGGAGACTCGAAAGGGGATGCAAGTTTAAGGAAACAGAAGAACATCACTGCAAAGAAGCAGAAGGACAGTTGCGTACAAAAAACAGTAAGGGCGACAGAGGCCAGAGCCAACGGCCAAAAGACGGTATAACCTGAACAGAAGCATTTCATTCTCCACCGTGTCGGGGTGGAGGGCCTGGAGAAGCACCTCTGCCCTGCAACCTGTTCGACAGACTGCCAGGTGGAAGCTAGTGACCCCCGGGGAAACGCCCACCCGCCAGCGGCCCCAGAAACATCCTCCAGAACCCAGCCCAGAGCCCCAAGGACACAGCCCCAGGCTGTGGTCCAATCACCGTTCTGAAGCCCACCTATTGGACATCCCACTGGATCACTACCATGGCAACAAAATGGCCAAAAACGGGCCCCTCAAGAGACCATCCCAGGGGTCCATCTGGCAGCCACCCCCCCAGTTGCGAAGCAACTCTGGCCCTCCTGCAGCACCCTCAGGGAAGGAGCTTGAGGGTCCCTCGCCCAGCAGGAGAGAACCCAGGCACAAAGGGAGCCCTCTGAGCGCGAAACAGCCACGAAGGCCTCCCTGCTGACGCCGGCCAGAGGGGCAGCGATGCTTGGGGGTTGCAGGGGGAGGTCACAACTTGTCTGGAGTGTCTGTAAGGTTGCTCAGTTCTCACTTCCACCCTCCCAGAACCCCTTTCTTCCAATTCCCCCTATGCGTTTCTGCCTTAGTTTTAGGGGAGCCACACTGCTGGGCCCACGTGTGGCCCCTCTCCGAGAAGAAACTACGTCTGGGACTGGGAGAACAGAGTCGGGGTGCCCTGGAGTAGGGGGAAGAAACCAGTCACAAAGACTCGGCCTGCCCACTGCCATGCCGGAAAACCTCCGGCCGTCTCCTCGAAGGTGGGGCCGCCCCTGCCCCTCTCCGAGCCTCCGCTTCCCAGGTTCGACCCCCCCCCGGCTGCAACCCCTCTTCCCACCTACCACACCCCTTTCCGTTTCCCACTTCCCGTCTGTTCCCGACACCCCCAACCCCGGCTCCGGCCTCCGGGGCCTCTCCGGCGCGCCCGCGAGCGCCCCTCGCTGCCAGCCCCCGCCCACCCCGCCCTCGCCCGACGCCCCCGCTCAGCATCCCGGCTGCCCCGGCCAGCCCTCCACCTCGGCGTCCGGCTCGAGGTCCGCGGCCCGGCCGCCCGCCGGCCCCGGCCCTCCTCCCGGGCCCTCCCCCGCCACGCCGTCCGGGCCACCCGAAGCCCCCAGCCCTCCCCGGGCGGGCCCCGCCCGAGCCCCAGCCCCGGGCCAGGCCGAGCCCGCAGCGGGGGACGGGACTGGGAAAACAACAAATGGAGGCGGCGGCGGCGGAGGGGGGCTGGGAGGGGTGGGGGCGGGGAGCCGCAGGCCGGAACCCGGCGGGCCGAACCCGGCGGGCGCGGGCGCGGGCGCGGGCGGCGCAGGCCTTACCTGGCGGGAGCTCGCGGCGCCGGCGGGCTCCGAGCGGGTTCCGGGTCCCGGCGCCTCCGGGGGGCGGCGGCGGCTCCCCGCCCCCTCCTCTTCTCGGCTTCAGTCGCCGCCGCGGCGGCGGCGGCGGCGGCCCCGGCCCCCCCGGAGAGCGGCCCCCATCCCTGCCCGGCCGGCGCGACCGCCCGGCCCAGACCAGTCGCGGCCCGCGCTCCGCCGCCTCCGCCCGGCCCGCGCCCTCCGCCCTGCGCGCTCCGCGGCCGCCGGAGCGCCGGGCCGCGCCGCCCGCCCGCCGGCCCGCCCCGCCCCGCCCCCGCCGGCCCGGCCCCGCCGCCCCGCGGCCCCGACTCGCCGCGCGGCCCCGACTCGCCGCGCGCCGGCCCGCGCGCGCCCGCCCGGCCCGGCCCCGGCCGGCCCGCGCCCGCCGCGCCGGCGGTGGCCCGGCCCCTCCCGCGCCGGCGGCGTCCCCTGCGCGGTCCCGGCCCGAGGCCCGCGCGGGGCTGCGGACCGGCTGGGCGGCGCGTCCGCGGCTCGCGCAGGAAAGCGCGGCGGAGGGCGGCGCGCGCGAGGGGGAAGGGCGGCGGGCGGAGGGAGGAGGCGGCGGAGGCGAGGCGGGGGCCGGCAGGGAGCCGCGGGGAGGCCGCGCGGCGGGGGGGGAGGGGCGGGCGGCGCAGCCGAGGGGCCGCGGCGGGGCGGGCTGCGGGCGGGAGCGGGACGGGGTCGCGGGCCGGCGGCGGCGCGGAAGTCGGGGGCGGGCGGGGCCGGGATGCGCGGGCGCGGCCCGGCTGCCCGAGCGGCGACGGGTGGAAGTTTGGGTCGCGGGAAGGAGACGCGGCGCCGGAGGGCGGCGCGCGGAGGGCGGGGTGGGCTTCGGGGGGAGAGAGTCTGGGGCGCTCGCCGGGGAGAGCCGAGCGCGGAAGGGGGGCGCGGAGGAGAGCTGGAGGGACGCGTCCGGGAGACGTCCGCGGGGAGGAGGGACCGCGCGAGGAGCCTGGGCGGCGAAGGCCGGGCCGGCGCAGGGGCCGGGGCGCCGGTTCTGGGCTGGGTCCGGCCCGGAGGCTCCCAGTAGAGCCGCGGGTTCCTTCGCCCGCGCAGTGGGGGAGAGGGGGTTAAAGAAGACTGGAAGGACGTGGAAGCCGAACCGGGCCTTTGGTGGCAACATGGAGGAGAGTCACCGATGGCGAAAGAGGGGGGGCTGGGGAAATGGAGGAGTGGGGGATGGCAGCCGGCGTGAGGGTCCACGCCTGTGGTCCCTCGGGAAGCCGAGGCGGCGGGTCGCTTGAGGCCGAGAGTCGAGGCCAGCCTGGGCAACGCAGCCAGAGCTCAGTCTCGACACACATTTTTTTAACGCGTGTTTGGGCCTGGAGTCCACTGCTTGGGGAGCTGGGACGGAGGATCGGGAGTTCGCGGCTGCAGGGAGCTGCGATCGCAGCACGGCACTCCGGCCCGGGTGACGGAGCCAGACCCTGTCTCTGTTAAAAAAGGGAAGGAAAAAAACAGAAAAGGGGTGGCAACTCCCGGTGTGGGTAAGGGCTGTGTAACTTGGAGGGGGACCCATCCTCAGGCCCTTGCGTCTGGGGGCATCTCCGGCTTCCTCCTCAAGCCTGTCTGAGGTCATCTCCGATGGCACCTCAGGTCACCGGGAGGGTCAGGGAGGATTAGGCTCAGGGCAGGCCCAAATCCCCGGGCGTCCCGGTTCCTCCGTCCCTCGCGTCCCCGGGGAGACAATCCCTCCTCAGACCCGCCCCTCCCTCCCCCCGTCCTCCCGCTGCCTCCCAACAGCCTCTCCGGGCTGCGGCGTCCGGCCGCCAGCCGCGGGCCCGCACCCCACCCGCCACCGCCAGCTCCTTCCCCCGGGGTCCCTCCCGCCCACGCCCTGCGGCAGCGTCTCCCAGGACAAAGGACACCGGGAGATTTGGGCCGCTGGAATTGGGAAGGCCCGAGACGCGGAGGGAGGCAGGCTGGGAGACAGGAAGAGCCGGAACTGGAACGCGGATCGGGAGCCCGCGGCGGCTCTCCAGATGGGGGCGGGGGTCGGCGCCGGTGGGCTCGCCTAGCGGGAGGCCAAGGATGGGGCCCGAGCTGGCAGGATCCCCCCGCCCCCGCGGAAGGAAGGAAGCTGGCGCTCCAGCCGCTCACTAGATCTTGCCTCGCAGTTCCTTGGCCAGACTCAGCCAAGTTCTGGGAATGCTCAAAAGCTCTGAGCAGATCCCAGCGCGTGGGGGAATGGGAGCGGCGGCGAGATGGCTTCCCTGGCCCAGGGGTTCGCCCCCACGCTGAAGCCCCGGGAAGCGGCTGGTGCTCCCTTGACCACCAAGCGCGCCTTCCGTCCCCCTGCCCCCGGCCCTGGCCTCCCCTGCCGCAGGCTCCAGGGGCCGCTCCCACTCCCCACCCTCGACTTTGTTCCAAGACTCCTCCTTCCCCCTCACGCCCGCTCCCTCCCTCTCGCCCGCTCCCAGCCTCCCCGCTGGGCCCGGCCCAGGCCCCTTCCAGGTCCTTTCCGGGCTGCACGCTTCTCCCGTGTTTGCTAACCGCTAAGGAATGGGCTGGGATGGTGGCTTCGCTGAGCCTAAAAAAAGTAGATGCAGGTAGGCCGGCGATGGAGGCGTCAGCAGGGAGGCCAGGGGCCACCCCTCCAGGTCTTCGCCTACCTGAGGGCCAGGCTCACAGTTCCCCTCGGGGACGGGGGGTGCGCGCTCGCTCACACACACACACACACACACACACGCACACCCCGTCTTCACCCCAGCTCCCTCTGGCCCGGCCCCCCACGACCTACTGGTCTCCAGGCAACGGCACAAAGGGAACGTGGGGAGGGGGCCTGCGAGGCCCGGGCAGAGCTCCCGTAACCCAATCCAACCCGGAACCTGGGGCGTGGGGGCGGGGGGCGTCAGAGAAGGCGACCTAGGAGGGGGGAAAGAAAGGACGGGGTCGGGAAAGGGCTCAAACTAGAACCGCCCCAGCCAGTCTGGGAGTCACTGAGGGAAGGCCGCGTCACGGACCCCAGAGCAAACAGCGGCACAGCGAAAAGCGCAGAAAACCCCCAGGGAGGGTGCCGGGAGCCGCCGAGAAAGGAAAGCTGAGACGCCCACACTGAAAGTACGAGGCCCGGGAGAGAGAGGGCAGCAGCCCTCGCACGGGAAACGGCCGAGACGTCCCGGACCCGGGGCGGAGGCGGGCGAGGAGGAAGCAGCCCTGGCCGTGCGCACTGGAGCCCTCCTCAGGCCCTGGAGCTGGGCGGGACGGCCGAGGGAGCCCGGGACCGAGCCCAGGGCAGAGGCCGAGCGGGAGGCCCCGGGGCACAACCTTGGAAGGCTCCCGGCTCCCGCCCCGCCCACCATGGCGTCCCGCAGAGCCCGGCTCCCTCTAGCGGCCGCAGCTCCCAGGTGCAGAGCCCGCCCGCCGCGATGCACCCTGGCGCCCAAGCCGCTGCCGCGGGGCTTGTGCCCTCGGCGGCAGGTTGAGCACCCCGTGCTGCGGGCCCGCGGGAAGCACGGGCCCTCTCGCCGCAGGTCGCCACCTGCCGGCAGTGTGACCTCGCAGACCGGGCAAGGGCGAAGCGGACAGTGGCTCCGGTGAGGAGTGCCAGGTCCTCAGTTTGCTGAGGACGGAGTGTCCTCAAGCCTCTTCTGTGCCCCAGTGCCATTCTTGCCCCTCGCGGGGGTGATGGTCACGAAGCTCCATTCCACTCCAGAAGCAGCCAGGACTTGCTGGGGGGGCTTTATCCAGCTTTACTCCTTCTTTGGTCAAGGACCGTTTGGGTCACTGAAAATACCTGAGCCCCCTCTCTCCCCAAATGCACACACACACACCTTTTGAGGCTTTCAGGGACTCCTGGGCCCCGGGTTGAGAGCCTCAAATTCACCTGGGTCTGGGGGCCAGCTTTGCTGCCGAGAAGGCAGGCACCACATGAGCCCCCCAGCCAGGCGGGGCAGACAGTGCCACGTTGTGGCCACACTGGCTTCGCTGGCCTTCCTCTTCTGCTCCTGTGTCCTGACACTCCTTCCTCTTTCCCTCGTGTGGACGAGAGTGAGACTCCCGAGACCCAACAGTGCACTGCGACTCAGACTTTAATGGTGGTGCTCATGTCAACGGTAGACTTGGTGGCAGCTGGAATGTGGCGGGGGGAGCGAGCCGTTGCTCTGGTGCAGCCGAAGGAAGGATGGGGAACTAGGGCTGGGGTGTTTCGGGGAGGAGTCCCCGGCACACGGCTCCCACTCTGGGCTCCGGCGAGTGCGCACGAAGGAACCCAGGCCACAACGCTTCCCATCTAACAAGACCTCCCACCCGGGTCATCTTGGGCTCTGCATCCACAGGAGACAAACATCGTGCCCTCAGGTCAGGCCAGTTTTAGGCCCCAGATTATGAGGAAATGATTGACAGGATGACGGAGGAATAAATAAGTGAATAAATAAATACTTCAAACCCCGTAGCCAAGCATGTCGGGCCCAGCACAGTGCCAGCTCGTGGCTCATATGCAACGTGGAAACAGACACAAGAGCAAAGCACAAACGACGCGTGGCCCCTTGCTGAACACCTCGACACCACCCCACTGTCCCACCACAGGCGCTGACCAGTTTTCCATGGACCCTCTCAAAATCCTCATTCCCATTCCTAGTTTTTGAGGGACGAGAGAAAGGGAAGGGAGAAGTGGAGCGCGTGGCCCCAGGGAGCAGGGCCTGGGAGGGGTGAGAGCAGACGGCAGGGGCTGGGAGGCCAAGGAGCAGCCGTGGCAGGGCAGTTGGGGAGCTCTGGGCTCCCCGGGACTCAGGGGTCTCGGGCGAACTAGCACAGATCGGGACGGCAAGAAAGAGGTTCCAGGAGGATGGGGCAGGCTCCTCGGCTCCAGGCTAGCAGCGGGGTCACAGCACGCTGGGGTTGCGGAAGTTGTGTCCGGCAAAGCGAGCTTCATCCCCCAGCTCTTCCTCAATTCTGAGAGAGACGAGCCAGGAAGGAAGTGGTCAGGGACGCAGGAAGACCTGTTTCTCTCTCTCGGGGACCCCAGCGTCAGCAGCCCTCAAGCCACCTGTTCTCTGCCCCGCCCCAGGGTTGAGCACCCTGGCGCTCCCATGTGGCTTCAGGGACCTGCCCGTCGGTTCATCCGGTCATCCCTCAAACAAAACCAAATATCTTCTGTGCACGCAGTGGCACCCAGGCCCTGGGCACAGGAGACCGAAGGCTGGCACACAGGCTTTCAAGCCTCCGGGCCATGGGCTCGCCTTCCCCAGGGACCCTCACCTCATGAGCTGGTTGTACTTAGCCAGACGCTCAGAACGGCATGGGGCGCCCGTCTTGATCTGAAACATCCGAAAAATACGCAGCTCAGTGGCTGCCCCTTCATCTCCCAAAGGAAGCTTCTCGCTTCAAGCTCCCTGACACCCTCCAGTACCGGGAAGGAGAGACCCTCCTGAGCTCGAGCCCACAACCCCACAAGGCCCCCTCCGCTCACCTGGCCCGTGCACAGCCCCACCACCAGGTCAGCAATGAACGTGTCCTCGGTCTCTCCTGAGCGGTGACTCACCATGACGCCCCAGCCGTTCTCCTGGGCCAGCTTGCACCTGCATCCACACACCACACTGAGGCCCCAGCCCCCCGCCGGTTGCTCTTCCCAGCCCAGCCTGGGTCTGGTGGAGAAACATCTGGAGGGGAGCGGAGGCGCAGGCAGAGGGAGCGGAGCTGAGGGGACTGTGCGGGTGACTCCAGGCTCCCTGCTCGCGCCAGCTCCTGGCAGGGCTAGGCCGGGAGTGCGTGCAAGAGGGGCCAAGAAACGAGGGTGGGACGGGAGCTACTCACGCTTGGATGGCTTCGGTGACCGAGCCAATCTGGTTGACCTTGAGCAGCAGGCAGTTGCAGGCCTTTTCCTCCACCGCCTGCTCGATGCGCTTTGGGTTGGTCACCGTCAGGTCATCACCCACAACCTGGATCCCCACGTTGGCTGTGAACTTGGACCAGGCAGCCCAGTCGTCCTGGTCAAATGGGTCCTCGATGGAAACCACTGCAGAGGGAGCAGCGAGGGCCCTGACTCTCCCGGGTCGCCGCGCCGGGGAGGAGCCCTGCCCACGGGGATCCCTGAGACCCGGGCTCCTCGCCATGAGGCCTGCCCTCGCAGGTTCTTCTCCTGGTTCTTATTTCCCAAAACTCCCCCAAACGAGGGTTCAGAACCTTCCTCATGACCCAGCTCTGCATTTCCTATTCTCACTGCCAGGAAGCCCTTCATCAGGAATCCAAATCCTTCACTCTGCAATTTGCATCTGTTTTCTCTCGTTCCCTCTCAGGAAGGCAGAGAGTCCTGGGGTGCAAGCCCTGAGATGTGTCCAGGGCATCCATTCCTCCTCTGCCCTCTTTTCCACTCGAACATCAGTCCCAGCTCTACTCAGCACCCACAATTCCTTCAGTCAAAGACAATGAAATCTGCTCGTTCCCTGCCAGGTCCAGCACCCTCTCACAACCCCGGTTCCTTCCAGAGCCCGTCCCAGGACCCAGGCCTTTCCTCAAGATTCAGAGCGGATGGGACGGATCGGCACAGGCACCTGCACATCACACCACACACAAAGCCCAGGCTTCACAGGTGGCTCCTTCGCCCTCTCCCTGGCTCTCAGGCTCTTCCTCTCCACCTGGCACCTGGCAGCCCTCCGTGAGGTCTCCGGTTGCCCCAACACGCCCCCACCTGCCCTCCTGTCCCCCCGCCCTCTCCCCGCACCCTCTGCTCTCACCAGGATAGTCCCTGACAAAGTCCTGGTAGAGAGCCCCCAGCTGGTCCCCGCTGATGTATCGGGAGGGATCAGCAGGAGACTTGAAGTCCAGGTCGTATCTGCCGTCGCGATGGAACTCCGAGGCGGCCACGTCCATGCCAATGACGATCTTCTCCGTGTAGCCGGCCTTGTCGATAGCCTCCTTCACCAGCTCCAAGGCTGGGGACAGAAGACAGGGAGGTGCGCAGGAGCAGGAAGGGTGGGCAGGGAGGGGAAGGGAGAGCAGGAAGCTCAGCACAGAGGCAGAGCTGTGACCAGGGGAAGCGCGGCCGGGCTGCTGCGGGGCTGGCGCCAGGCTGGAGACACCGTTTTCTGGGTTCTGGAGAGTTGGTGCCTTTTCCTTCCTTCTTTCTCTCTCTCTCTCTCTCTCTCTTTCCTTTCTTTCTTTCTTCCTTCCTTCCTTTCTTCCCCTCTCTTTCTCTCTCTTTTTCTCTCTCTTTTTTTATTTTTTGAGTCGGAGTCTCACTCTGTCGCCCAGACTGGAGGGCAGTGGCCACTCCGGCCACCGTAGCCTCGACCTGCCGGGCTCCGGCGATCCTTCCGCCTCAGCCTTCCGAGTAGCCGGAATTACAGGCGCGCGCTACCACACCCGGCTGATTTTTAATTTATTGTAGAGATGAGGTCTCGCCAAGTTGCCCAGGCGGGTCTCGAACCCGCGGGCTCAGGCCATCCACTCACCTCAGTCTCCCAAAGGCGCGGGATTACAGGCTGAGCCACCGAGCCCAGCTGCCTTTCTTTCTTTTGAGTTGGAGTCTCGCGCTGCCCTGGCTGCCTTTCCGCTGGTGTCCTGTCACCAAGCCCTTTACACACAGGACTTTATTTAATCCTCGCAATGACACTAAGAGGCAATCACTGCTGTCGTTCCCATTTTACAGATAAGGAGAACGAAGCACAGAAGAGCAAGAAAGATCACCAGCCAGTAACTCTTTAAGTCAAGGTTCCAATGAACCCAGGCAATTTGGCCCAGACCGAAACTCTTAGCCACCACCGATGTTGTTTCTGTTCCCCAGACAGTTTCTCCCAGGGCACAAAAGAATCATGGACCCTACAGGTCTAAGAGGTTGGGGGGATGGGATAGAGGTGGGATGGGTTCCCTGGACGCCCAAGGAGGCGACGATGAGATGGATCCCACAGGTCACCTGGGCCATCTCCCAGAGCCCCCAGGGTCTGGGCAGTAAAGAACGGGCCTAAGTCTACGTGTGAACTTGGCAGGCCCTCTGGAGCCCAGTCCAGGGCTGGGACCTCTTGGAGCGAGCAGGAGCGCAGAGACCCTCCTCCACCCGTACTCAAGACCTGGTAAAACAGACGGCCTTTCCTGACGTCCCGGGACTGGGCGTGGGCCGGCCTCACCTTCACTGTTCTCCAGGATGTTGGGGGCAAAGCCGCCCTCGTCCCCCACGTTGGTGGCATCCTTGCCGTACTTGTCCTTGATGACCCCCTTGAGTGTGTGGTAGACCTCTGCGCCCAGCCGCATGGCGTCCCGAAAGCTCTCGGCGCCCACTGGGAGGATCATGAACTCCTGCATGGCCAGCTTGTTCCCAGCGTGAGAGCCACCGTTGATCACATTGAAGGCCTGCGTTACCATCGAGTGCCTCAGGTGGCGGCTGGCCCTTCCTCCCGCCGGCCGGGAGCATGACCCCACCGTCCCACACGTCCTCCCGTCCCCAGACCCGCCTGCCGTCCCGGTCCCCATCCTTCCTGTCCACCTGCCCGGTGCACTCTCCTCCCATCAGCCCTGGCCAGGTGCCTGCGCCCCCCACCCCAGGACAGGCCCAGCGCTCAGTGCTCACCGGCACGGGCAGGATGAGGTCTGCGTTCCCGGCCAGCTGAGCGATGTGGCGGTACAGGGGCAGGTCTCGCTCAGCCGCCCCTGCCTTGCACACGGCCAGAGACACACCCAGGATGGCGTTTGCCCCAAACTTGGCTGGGAGATGAGGAGGAAGACGCTGAGCACAGAGGCCCTGACTCTTCCAGCCCTGCCTCCGCCTGCACTCCCAGGAGCCGGGATAGGAGGCCCCTCCTCCCTCGCGCCCGGCCGGGCGTCCCTCCTCTCCTGACCACAGCAGGTGACTGGAGAGGGCAGGGAGCCAATTTCGCACCGCCCCAGGCCCCAGCTACACCCCTCGGGCTCCCCCCTCGTCACGCCACGGCAAGTCTTTCCTTTGTCTTGTCGCTCCCTCCCGCTGCAGCCAGATAAGCTTCTCTAGCTTCGGCGGGAAGGGGCCCAGGAAGCCCTCGGGCAGCCATTTCCAGGAGGCACCGCGGCCTGCCCTTCGGCTGGCTCTGCCAGTCCACCCCCGCCCTCAGGCCTGGCCCCGCCCCCCGCGCCCCGCCCCGGGCCGGCCCCGCCCCCCCGCGCCCCGCCCCCGGGCCGGCCACGCCCCCAGCCCCGCTTACACTTGTTCTCAGTCCCATCCAATTCCAGCATCAGGCGGTCCAGTTTCTCCTGCTCAACCACAGAGAGACCCTGCAGGCAGAGGCTGCGTCACCCTGGGCCAGGACGAAGGCTGGGCCCCGCCCCTCCACGCCCGGCCCTTCGCAGGCTCGCGTCTGGCCAGCGTCTGGCCGAGGCCCTGTGACGGGGATCTGCCTGGATCAGGGACCTGAACTCCCTCGGGAACAGGGTGCAGTCGGCAGACTCTTCCCCACCCTTCCCTGGGAGCCCTGGTTCCGGAAGGGCGGGCCCTTCCGCCTCCCCTGCGCCAGGACTCTGCCGGCAATCCCCAGCAGAGAGTGGGCCTCACCGAGCCGACCAGGGCAGGCGCGATGGTGGTGTTGATGTGGTCCACGGCCTTCAGGACACCTGGGGAGAGGACGTGGCAGGGCCGGTTCGGGCCAGGAGGCGCAGGGAGGGCAAGGGGGGGAGGACGCGGGAAGGGGGCTGGGGACCGGTGCGAGGCGGGGCACGCGATGGAGGCGGGAGAGCCTGGACCAGAGCGGAGCCTCACCTTTGCCCAAGTAGCGCTGCTTGTCCCCATCCCTCAGCTCCAGGGCCTCGTAGATGCCCGTGGAGGCTCCACTGGGCACCGCAGCCCGGAAGAGACCTGGGAGAGGAGAGCGAGGAAGAGCCGCAGGGCCAGGCCTCCTCCAGCCGCCCGCACGCAACCCTGGCCCGCGACGCCAGCCCTGCCCCGCACTGCTCCCCGACACGCAGGCGCCCGCAGCCGATCACACGCAGCGCCTCCCCGCCGGGGGGCCCACGGGCGCAAGCGGGCGCCCAGGGAAGGCCGCGCCGCCGCCACGCACCTGCGCTCGCCCGGAGCGCCGGCAACGCGCAGAGGCAGGGCGGGTCTCGGGCAGCCGCCTCCAGCACGGCCGCCGGGGCTCCCCGCACGGCGGAACCGCCCCCACAGCAGCTCACCCCGCCGGCCTGGGGAGGTGGGGCCCCGCACGGGGCGGAGAGGCGGCGCTGGGGAGGCCCCCACCCCCTCACCTTTGGCAGTGTAGAGGTCCACCTCCACCGTGGGGTTCCCACGGGAGTCCAGGATCTCCCGGGCCCAGACCTTCTCTATGGACATGATGGCTGAGATCTCCTGGGTGTAAGGAGAGGAAGAAAGATAAGAGGCTTAGCGGGGCGGAGCCTGCGACCAGGGGGCGGAGCTAGAGGCCGGGAGGGATGGGAACGAGGTTACTGCAGTGGGTGGGGGGTGGGCAGGCAGGAGCCGGCTGCGGCTCTGGGGCCGTCGAAGGGGCTCCCCTCCTCCCGCGGGAAGAGAAGGTCACTGCAGTGGGGGGCGGGGACAGGCAAATGTCGAGGCCGGAGAACACCGCGGGGGGGGCGCAGACTGGCTCCCGAGCCCCCCAGCAGCCCCGCCGCCCTGGGCTTCCCAGATGGCCAAGCGGAACGGCTCCGGGCGTGCCTGGCGTGCCTGGCCCGCGGGCGCCGGGAAGAGGATGGGGCCGCCCCTCATCCCCCCCAGCTTAACGCCCCGGCTGCCGGACCCCGCCCCACTCCAGGCCCCACGCTCCCTTCCCAACGTGGGTCCTTCCTCCTCCCGAGATGCTCAGCGGGGGTCTCTCCCCAGGAGAGGGGTCTGGGCGGCGCGTTCCAGGCCCCGGGGGTGCAGGGCAGGAGGGGCCGGCAGACCCGGCGGGGAGCGCCCCGACAGCTCCCCTCCCTCCACCCTCCGCCGTGCAGCCGGGAGGGGGGAAGTGAGAGGGGCGGCGAGGGGAAGGAGCGGCAGAGAGGGAGTCTGGGGAGGGCGGGAGAAGACGTTCCCCAGGGCAGGGGAGGAGGGACGGCCGGGACGGAAGGCACCGCCGGGGAGTCGCGAGCTCAAAGAGCGACCCGACAGACCCGAAGGCGCAGACGAGCCTGGGGAGAGGCAGGCGGGCGCGGCGGGCGCGGGCCGGCGCTGCGGGGCGGCCGCGGGAGCGGGGAGCGGCGCCGGGCGCGCGGCGGGGCAGGTGCGCAGCGCGGCGCGGGGTGCGCGGGGACCGGGCGGGGGCGCGGCTCGGGGGTTTCACCTCGCGGCGGCGGCGGCGGCGGCGCGGGGAGAGCGGGAGTGGCGGCGGCTGCGGCTCCCGGGCGGCGGGCGGCGGGCGGGGGAGGCGCCTGAAGGGCCGGGCCGGCGCATGTGACCCGGAGCCCCCGATGAGTCAGGAGCTGCCGGCGGAGGCGCACGTACGAGCGCGGGTGGGGACCGGCGGGGCGGGGGCGGGGCGACGGGACCTGCCGCCGCGCACACGCGCGCTCGTGCGCGCCACGGGCCGCCCGAGAGCCGCAGGCACGGCCTCGCCCGCAGTCCGGGCGCTGAGACCCCCGCCGTGCGCAAGGCCCCGGCGTCTCACAAACCTGGTCGGACCCGGCAGGACCACATCTCTTTATTGGAAACCGAGCCGCTCCGACACCCCAGCCCTGCCAGCGCCCCGCGGGCCGGGACCCACCCGCCCCTGCCTGGGCTCCGGGCAGAGTCCAGGGACCCACCCGCACCCACACTGTCCCGGGCGGGGCACCCCAGTTCCATCGGGCCCGGGCCTGGCTGCGACGGATCTCCCCGGATGCGAAAGGAGGCGCCGGGTCTCCACTCGAGGCGCCTGAACGTGGTGCCCGGCGTCCGAGCGGGTCGGGCCAGCGCCTGGGGGCTCCTGCGGGGGGGCCGAGGTGAAGCCTCTGCCCCGTTGGCCGCGGCCGGCTGCCCCCCCGCCTCGCCTTGCCCTCCTTTCCCGACCCCGGGTCCTGTCGCTGTTCTTCCTCCGACCCTCTCCTGGGCCCAGCTTCAGCTTCCTTCGCACACACCCTCCACCTTCCTCCCGCGGCGCCCCCCAGCCTTTCCTTGCAGGCCGCACTCCCGTGGGACGTGGCATCCGGCCCCCAACCCCGCTGCCTGCCACCCCGGCTCTCGGCTCTCTCCCCACTCCTCCGGCCTCCTGAGGCATCTCCGAGGCCTTTCCCCAGCGAGCCCCGGCCGCTCGGCTCCTCTCTCCTCCGCTGGTCTCTCCATGGTTCGGGCCTAATCCCTTCCTCCCCCGCCTCCTTCCGCCACACCCGCCCCTCGCCTTGGCCTCCCTGCCAGCCCTTGGCCTCCCACCTGCCCCCCGCAGCTGCCTCGCTCTCCTGGGCAGCTAGACCGGCTCTCAGTTCAAGGGCTGGTCTAGTCCCGGGTCGTGCTCAGGCTCGGCCTCCTGTCCCTGGTCCTCCTTCAGCCTCTGACGGATCTCTTCGGCCTCAGCCCGTTCCTCCTCCTCGTAAAATTCCTTGTCCAGGCGTTCCAGGTGTGCCATCTGCACCAGGGCCTCCTGGCGGTAGTCCGCCTTGTCTGCGCACGGGTTGTCTAGCAGCACCAAGGCTCGAAGCTTGGGCAAGTCGCGAAGTTTGGCCAGCTCCCCCAGGCTGGATATCATGTTGCCCCTGCCAGTGCGACAGGAGAGATTCACCCAGAATACCAGGCTGTGGCTGCCAGCTGCTAGGAATGGGACCTTTGGGGCACTCTCACTGGGTCCCACTGTCCCTAGAAACACTGATGAGGACCAGCTGCCAAGCACTGCCAGATTTGCTGCAGAGCTGCGGTCCAGCCCCACTCCCGGCCTGCTTCTGCCCCTCGAGGAGTCCCCAGGTGCTGTATTCGACTCTGTGGCGTGTCCGTTCATCCTTCCGGAGCAGGAAGACCAGGCCACAGCCCTGTCCTGTGGTTGGGGAGAGGGCCCATCGCCCTTTGCGGTGTCAGTCACACCTAACGGAGGCTAGAAGGCGCCCAGGTCTGGGAGGAACTGGGATCCGAGCAGGGTCAGGGTGGTGGGCGCTCTGCGGGTGCTCCCTCCAGAAAGGAGCTGGAGTGGGGGGGCTGCCGCCCTGAAGGACCTGCCGTTTGCCAGTTTCGCCTATGTATGTTACTCCTCACTGTATGTATGTATGTTGGGCCTCGCTGTATGATACTGTTTTTATTTTGTGGCCTGTCGTCAAGGCTTGATGACGTCGTCTTTCAGTGTTTCAGCCTGACCTCCACGGGCATGCTGAGCCTCGTGCAGTTTCTTCCTGGGAGAATGCAGGCACTGGGTGCTGGACCGTCCCATGCCCTGCCGGGTGTTTGGCATCTTGGCCAGAGGCACCTCCCAGTCCACGAGGAAACCACGTCCCCTGACATGCACACCCCACTTACTTCCAAACCTCTCAGGGAACAGCCACTAAGGAAGGGGCCATAATCCTGTCTTGACCAGTACCAGGAAAGCAGCACTTGCACACCCCACCAGTTAGTGAGGCAGAGAGAGCTACTGGGCAAGAGAGCCCCAGGGTCAAGGTGAGCACTGAGGCTTCCAGGTGCAACCACCTCTCCCTACTTGGAGACTCTCCGCTGCCAGCTCAAGATCTGTCTTGGTGACTAAGGACAGGCGGTTTCCTTACACCCTGGCTTAAAGAAATACATGTGAAATCCATCAGATGAGAGGGGCACGCTTTCTCAGGACCTCTTGAGGATGAGTGTACCCAGAAATTGCAAAATAAATACAAATGAAAAAGAGTCGGTGTCTTCGGTGCCTTTCTACATGGAGACTTTCTTTCAAATACTCTTCTGGCCTCAAATCTGAGCATACTTTGTGTTTTGTATCAGTAAGGAGGCCTTACAGGTGGGGTTCAGAAGAGAGTCGGAGATGAGAAGGGGAAACGGGGAAGTGCAGTGGAAATGGACATGGGGTAGCGTCAGGAGGAGAGCTGGAGCCAGACTGTGGCCGCTTAAGAACAGAGACCAAGCCAGGCCTGGTGGTTCACACCTGTAATCCCAGCACTTGGGGAGGCGAAGGTGAAAGGATTGCCTGAGCCCAGGGGTTCAAAACCAGCCTGGGCAACATGGTGAAACCTCATCTCTACAATAAATGAAAAAATTAGCCAGGCGTGGTGGCGCTCCTTGGAAGGCTGAGGCGGAAGGATCGCCGGAGCCCAGCAGGCTGAGGCTACGGTGGCCGTGAACATGCCGCTGCACTCCAGCCTGGGCAACAGAGTGAGACTCCAGCTCAAAAAACAAAACAAAAAAAACAGAGACCACCTCTGATTCCTTTAGATCTTCCCCAAACACAGCACAAAGCCTGGCACACAGCACCTTCTCGGTAGTTGTGGGTTGAATGAATAAGGACTCAGGGGTCACGGGCTTAGTGTTGGAGTCAGGACTCAGTGCAGAAGAAAGGCAGGCAGGGCTGAGGATCTAGCAGTGGCCCGGCCTGGAGATGGGGCCAGGGAAGAACACAGGCTCAAAAGCTGCGCCTGGTCAGGGGTGGGGCATGGTGGGGCGGGGAGGGGCGCGTACCTCAAGTTGAGGTACTGCAGTGATTTCATCTCCCCTGAGAAGCCGCTCAGAGTTCCAATCTGGTTGTCTCGAAGATGCAAGGTGGTGAGTTGGCTTAGGTTCTCCAAGCCTTCCACCTTCTTCAGCATGTTCTGGGCCTAGACCCCAGGACACAGGAGATTGATGGGGAGAGGGGAGCAGGGATAGGGAGGAAGAGAAGTCAGAATGGGATGATGCCAAGGAGGGGCTCCAAGAGGCGGAGGGGCTGGAGGAAAGGGCGGTGGTGGCGAGAGGGCAGCACAGAGAGCAGCGCCCAGGAGAAGCTGCGGCCTTAGAGGAGGTCTGCAGGAAGCCCCTCTGCTCACCCCGAAAGCCACCTCAGCCGAAGGAGTTGCTTCCGCCCACTCACCCCCCGGGCCAGGAGCCCGCACTCCTTCACTGAGAAGTGGCATCGGCACCATGCTGGAGCCCAAGGGCCTAAAGGACTCCACCATCCAGGGGCCTCCCCCGCCTGACGTCTGAACCTCAATCACGGCACGTGCTGCTGCGACCTGCACCACAGCAGACGGCTTCTGTGTGATCCTGATCATGCTGCATGATCAGCCCTACTCGTGGTGCGCGCTCGTCTGTCTGAGCTTTGCGTCTTGCCAGGATCTGGCACCAAGTGAGGGCTCAAGAAACGACACCAGCCATCAGTACGAGGATGCAGGTCAGGGCCGAGCCCTCTAGGACCCAGGTGTGCAGACGCCCAAGACCGTGCCCGCTTCCCTGCACACTCCCAGGCCCAGGAGCTACCAGGTAGAGGTTCTTCAGCTTAGGCAGGCTGATTCCCAATGTGCTTTCCAGCTGGTTCCCCCGAAGCTCCAGTGTGTGAAGGCTGACCATCTTCTGGGGGTCCAGACCTGTCACCATGCGGATGCGGTTTCCTGGGGGAGCAGCGTGTCAAGAGCTCAGAGGGCCACTCCACCTGCTCAGCACTGGAACCTGAATTGGGGAGCCTCTGAGTCACCCTCTCCCAGCCCTCCTCAACGGGGTGGACAGCGAGGGAGACACGCCCGGGAGGCCGGGCACTCCAAGCACCGGAGAGGCACGTCTGCCTGCGCCTTTGAGCAACCACATGGCTAACCCCGCTCCTCCTTCCAGTCTTTGCTCAAGGGTCATCTTCTCGAAGATGTCTGTCCTAACCCACCTTCTGAAATTGCCACCTGTGCCCTCCATTCCCCTTACCCTAATTTTTTTTATAGCACTTAACTCCTTTTTCATTTTTATTTTAGATACTTTTTGGACAGTCTCACTCTGTCACCCAATCAGGCTGAAGTGCAGGGGCACGATCACAATTCACCACACCTCGACCTCCTGGGCTCAGACAATCCTCCTGCCTCAGCCTCCCAAGTAGCTGGGACTACGGGTGTGAGCCACTAATTTTTTTTGTTTGTTTTTTGTAGAGATGAGGTCTTGCTATGTTGACCAGGCTGGTCTCGACTTCCAAGCAGTCCTTCCACCTCAACCTCCCAAAGTGCTGGGATTACAGGCATGGGCCACTATGCCCAGCCAAACTCCTTTTTAACATACCACATACATTATTCATTGTGGGCCAGGCTCGGTGGCTCAGCCTGTAATCCTGCGCCTTTGGGAGGCTGAGGTGAGGGGATTGCCTGGAGACCTCATCTCTACAATAAAAATTAAAAAATCAGCCGGGCTCGGTGGCTCAGCCTGTCATCCCGCGCCTTTGGGAGGCTGAGGTGAGGTGAGTGGATTGCCTGAACCCGCGGGTTCGAGACCCGCCTGGGCAGCGAGACCTCATCTCTACAATAAATTAAAAAAAAAAAAATCAGCCGGGCGTGGTAGCGCATGCCTGTAATTCCGGCTACTTGGAAGGCTGAGGCGGAAGGATCGCCGGAGCCCAGCAGGTCGCGGCTGCGGTGGCCGGGAGCAGCCACTGCACTCCAGTCTGGGCGACAGAGTGAGACTCCGACTCAAAAAGCAAACAAACAAACAAACAAAAAACCCATTATTCATTGTGTTCCTTATTATCTGTCTCCCTCAACTAGAATGTAGCATACATGAGAACAGTTTTGTTTTGCTCGCTGTTACGTCCCCAGCAGGCAGAGCTGTCGCAACGAGTGGATGCAAAACGCGGAGTGCCACAGCCAGGGCCCACGCTGCCCACTCCTGCCAGCCCCAGGCTCGGAAGGATAGACTCTTGCGCAGCCCATCCTAAGACCCACCTTTGAGACTCAGGCTTCCCAGACGAGGGTGAGAGATGCCCTCAGTGTCAGTGATCTGGTTGTAGGCGAAACTGGCAAACTGCAGGTAGGGCAGCTCGTTCAGCTGGGCACTCCGCAGCTGGTTGCCGTCCGCCTTGAGCCACAGCAGGTGGGTGAGGCAGTTGAGCGGAGACAGGTCTGTCAGGTGGTTCTCAGAGACGTCCACATAGCGCAGGTGGATGTAGGAGCGCAGCAAGGAGATGTCCGTAAGGTCCCTGGGGGAGAGCTGGGTTAGGGTGGAGGACCCGCGGGGACTGGCGGGGACAGCTCCGTGGGGAGAAGAACGGGCAGCCGGTGGGAGGGCCGAGGAGAGGAGACGGAAGGAGGTAGGTCCTTCGCAGCTGGCAGGCGCCTTGTGCCCTGCAGGGCAGAGAACCCGTTCTCTGAAGGCAAGCGGGGCGCCCAGCAGGAGGTCCCCCCATACTCTGCCTCCAGCTTCCCCGGTCCGCTCTGACACGGGCATCCGGGCGGCGGCAAAGTCCAGCCTGCCCTCCCCCCTAGGCCCGGGGGAGCGGGCCCGAACGCCCCGCGCCGACGGCGAAGAGCGGCGGCGCGCGAGGAGAGGCCCCGCCCCCAGGCCTCGCCCGCCCCCAGGCCTCGCCCCGCCCCCAGGCCTCGCCCCGCCCCCAGGCCTCGCCCCGCCCCCAGGCCTCGCCCCGCCCCCAGGCCTCGCCCCGCCCCCAGGCCTCGCCCCGCCCCCAGGCCTCGCCCGGCCCGGCGCGCACCTCTCTCGGGCCTCCAGCTTGACGTACGCGTGCGCCAGGCCGCTGCCCGTCCTGCACAGCAAGGAGAGCCCCTCCTTCAGCGCGTCCTCCGAGAGGGGCGTGGGCGACCACTGCAGGAGGGGCGGGGTCAGGCCTCCCGGCCCCGGCCCGGCCCCGGCCCCGGCCCCGGCCCCGGCCCTCACTTCCTCGGGGACGTCTTCCCCCTCCCTTCGGTGGTCCTCCCACTCCTCCGCCTCCTTCTCGTCCTCTTCCTTCTCCAAGTCGTCCTGGTCCGGCTCGAAGTCGTCCAGGTCGTCTTCGTCCGACATCTCTCCGCCCGCCGCCCGCCCGCCGGGGCTCCGGAGTCAGAGGGGCTCGGTCCCGGCCCTGAGGGAGCAGGCGCCCCGTTTCCTCGGACGGCCCGGGCGCCCGCCCCTCTCCTCAGCCCGCGCTCGGCGCCGGGACCCTCCCCGCCCAGCCCCTCCCGCCGCGCCCCGCCGTCCGCAGCGCCCCCCGGACGCCCCGTCCCCACTCTGCGCCGCCGACGCCCCCTGGCGCCCCCGCGTTTCCCCAGCGCTCCCGCCCGGCGGCCCCACGCCCCGGCCCCCCAGCGCTCCCCGCCCAGGGCGCGGACCGGCGTCTGCGCAGCCAGGGCGCTGCGGGGGGCTCGGTCGCGGGAGGAAAGGGCTGACTGTGCGCCGGGGAGGCGGGACGGCGGGGGCGGCGGCGTGCGCCGTTGTTATGGCAACGGGGGCGGGGCCCTGGGCCGCGGCAGGAGATGAGGGGCAGCTAACGGGCCGGCAAATCCGCCCGGGAGGGGGCGGGCCAGCGGTCGCCGGGTTACGAGGCCGGCAGCCGGGTGAAGCGCCGGAAAGGCGCCGGGCGCTGATTGGCGGAGGGCGCAGCCGGGAGGCGGGGCCGGGACCCGGAGGGAAGCCCCGCCCCGGAAACCTTACAGGGGCCGGGCCGCCAGGGCGGCGAACTTCCGTGCACTCGGGAGCCGACGGGGCGGGCGCTCGAGGAAAAGCCCAGACACCAGGACAGGGACCGTGTTTGCCCACCACAGGCCCCGCAGTTAGTTATTTTCGGATCAGCTTCGGGTGACTTGGAGCGGAAGGAGCCAGTCCCAGGTCTTAAATCTGGGCGGGGTCTTGGCGGATCTTTCTCATCTGCAGAAGAAACTCACAGGGACTGCCAGCATCCTGGACTAGTCTCATGCAAACCCCTTGGGGGACAGGAAGACAGCATTTAACATCTGCCCCTAAAAGGCTCCTGATCCAACACTGGAATATCAATAACCAGCAGGAACAGACCCAGGCACTCAGGCCTGTGTGATGCGCAGGAGGAGACGAAAAACAGATGGGTGGAGCTGCGACAAATATTTCTGGAGAGTTTGTGCAGGCCACTATGTCAGATGTCTTCACAAGTGATATTTAATCTCCACTGCAAGCCGGGCACGTGGTTCACATTTGTAATCCCAGCACTTGGGGAGGTGGAGGCAAGAGGATTGCTTGGGGCCAGGGATTCGAGACCAGCCTGATCAAAAAAGCTAGACCTTGCCGGGCTCGGTGGCTCAGCCTGTAATCCCGCGCCTTTGGGAGGCTGAGGTGAGTGAATTGCCTGAGCCCACGGGTTCGAGACCCGCCTGGGCAGGCGAGACTTCATCTCTACAATAAATCAAAAAATCAGCCGGGCGTGGTAGCGCGCACCTGTAGTTCCAGCTACTAGGAAGCCTGAGGCGGAAGGATCGCCGGAGACCAGCAGGTCGAGGCTGTGGTGGCCAGGAGCGGCCACTGCACTCCAGTCTGGACGACAGAGTGAGACTCCAACTCAAAAAAAAAAAAAAGCTAGACCTCATCTCTACCAAAAAAAAAAAATATATATATATATAGAAAAATGAGCCAGGCATGGTGGTGCACACCTGTAATCCCAGCTACTCGGAAGGCTGAGGCAGGAGGCTCACTTGAGCCCAGGAGTTCTAGACTGCAGTGAGCTGTGATTGCGCCACTGCACTCCAGCCTGGGTGACAGAGTGAGACCCTGACTCAAAAAAAACTCCACAAAAGAACTCCTGGAAAACATTTGAAAGAAGAGGAAGGCCAGGCACAGTGGCCCACATCTATCATCCCAGCACTTTGGGAGGCGAGGTGAGAGGATTGCCTGAGCCCAGGGGTTCAGGGCCAACCCGGGTAACTAGGCAAGACCTCATCTCTACAACAAATCAAAAAAATTAGCTGGGCCTGGCGGCACGTGCCTGTAGTTCCAATCACTTGGAAGGCTGAGGTGGAAAGGATCGCCGGAGCCCAGCGGGTCAAGGCTACGGTGGCCAGGAGCATGCCACGGCACTCCAGCTTGGGTGACAGAGTGAGACTCGGACTCAAAAAAAAGAAAGAGGAGACTGAGGCTCAGGGAGCTTAAACTTACGACCCAATTCCTGCCCGGGGAAGGGGAGATATCACTAATCTTGTTGTGGGGTCTGATGTTAACAAAACAATTAGGTAAAGGTAAGAGATCATGTGATTAATTGCTAAATTTTCTTTTTTTGTGTTGGAGTCTCACTCTGTCTCCCAGACTGGAGTGCAGCGGCCGCTCCCGGCCACCGCAGCCTCGACCTGCCGGGCTCCGGCGATCCTTCCGCCTCAGCCTTCCGAGTAGCCGAAACTACAGGCGCACGCTACCACGCCCGGCTGATTTTTTGATTTATTGTAGAGATGAGGTCTCACCAAGTTGCCCAGGCGGGTCTCGAACCCGCAGGCTCAGGCCATCCACTCACCTCAGCCTCCCAAGGCGCGGATTACAGGCTGAGCCACCGAGCCCGGCTTAATTGCTAAATTAATAATGTAACTTGATGGTGGGCAGAGGGGAGAGAATGGAAAAAATAAATAAATAATGTAACTTGGCGGGCGGTGGCTCACACCTGTCATCCCAGCACTTTGGGAGGAGGAGACGAGAGGATTGCCTGAGCCCAGGGATTTGAGACCAGCTTGGGCAACTTGGTAAGAATACATCTCTACAATCAATAATAATAATAATAATAATAATAAATTAGCCAGGTATGGTGGCATGTGCCTGTAGTTCCAGCTACTCCGAAGGCTGAGGCAGGAGGCTCACCTGAGTCCAGCAAGTCAAGGCTGCGGTGGCCGTGAGCATGCTACTGCACTCCAGCCTGGGCGACAGAGTGAGACCTGCACTCAAAAACAAAAACAAAATGAAACAAAATGTAACTTTATATAATATCCAAAATAACCTGATGGAAGATGTGATGAGCTGGAAATCAGGAAACACCTCCTGCCCAGTCCAGCTTGGATGATATATTGGGTTGGTGCATAAGTTCATAGAGTTTTTCCACTATTTTAAGCGATTTTCATCAAAGTCCAGTGGTCTCCCTGAACGTGGAGAATCACTCAGATCAAAGTGACCCTCTTTGAAATGACAAAACTAGGCTGGGTGCGGTGGCTTAAGCCTGTCATCCCAGCACTTTGGGAGGCCGAGGCGAGTGGATTGCCTGAGCCCGCGGATTCGAGACCCGCCTGGACAACTTAGCGAGATCCCCATCTCTACAATAAATCAAAAAATTAGCCTGGCATGGTAGTGCACGCCTGTGGTTCCAGCTACTTGGAAGGTTGAGGCAGGAGGCTCACCTGAGTCCAGCAAGTCAAGGCTGCGGTGGCCGTGAGCCTGCCACTGCAGTCCAGCCTGGGCAGCAGAGTGAGACTTTGACTCAAAAAAAAAAAAAAAAATACAACAAAACCATTTTCTTGCCGTGCTTTCCCTGATGGCATCCTCCCTGTATAGGGCACAAATCCACTGCCTTTACTCCTCTGTTAAACTCAAATGGAAGAGTATGTCGGAAATACACGCCTCGGCAACTTGGTGAGACCTCATCTCTACAATAAATCAAAAATTAGCCGGGCGTGATAGCACGTGCCTGTAATTCAGGCTACACAGAAGACTGAGGCGGAAGGATCGCCAGAGCCCAGCAGGTCGAGGCTGCGGTGGCCAGGAGCGGCCACTGCACTCCAGTCTGGGCGACAGAGTGAGACTCCCACTCAAAAAAAAGGCAAATGACAAACTCCCAACACCACAGTGTTGCCATATCAAACACACTATGAGCTTATGCATCCACCTAATAGTTAATTACTTGCAACATGGAACAAACGGGGGCTTTAAAGTCAGAGATACCAAGTTCAAAACCCAACTCTACCACTTTAGAGCTGTGTGTTCTGCAGCTTACCTAATTGTACTGAGGTTTAATTTCCACACTTGTGAAACAGGGATTAAAATGTCCACCTGAAAGAGTTGCTGGAGGATTAAAAGAGATAATGTGGGGGCTGGGCTCGGTGGCTCAGCCTGTAAATGCCAGCGTTTTGGGAGGCCCAGGGGAGTGGATGGCCTGAGACCGCAGGTTCGAGACCTCCCCAGGCAACTTGGTGAGACCTCTTCTTTATAATTAATCAAAAATTAGCCAGGCGTGGTAGCGCATGCCTGTAGTTCTAGCTACTTGGAAGGCTGAGGCGGGAGGATCGCCAGAGCCCAGCAGGTCGACGCTGGGGTGGCCATGAGTGTGCGTGCCACTGCACTCCAGCCTGGGTGACAGAGTGAAACTCTAACTCAAAAAAAAAAAAAAAGATAATGTGGGTAATTTGCCTTCCACTTAGTTAAACTTCAGTTAACATTTTCCTGCCCCTCAAAACCAGTGGGAAATTTGACCTTGTCTTTGTAAAACTAATCTGTCAATGTCTGGTTCAATGGAAGTGGTTGCAATTCTAGCTGAGTTATCAAGATGCTCGTCAGAAATGTTTGTTTGAGCCTGGCTATGTGGCTCATTCCTGTAATCCCACATTTTGGGAGCCGGAGGTGAGAGGATTGGATTGCCTGAGTCTAGGGGTTTGAGACCAGCCTGGGTAACTTGGCAAGACCTCATCTCTACAATCAATTAAAAAATTAGCCAAGCATGGTGGTGCACACCTGTAATTCCAGCTATTTGGAAGGCTGAAGTGGAAGAATCACCTGAGCCCAGGCTGGGTGAGAGACTCCAACCAAAAAAAAAAAAAAAAAAGAAGTGTTTATCTGAATGTTGTTCTTTGTGTGTTTCATAATTGAAAACCGCTGCTCATAAATGTATACGCTGCCAAAAAGCGATGTCATGAATAAGCTGTGCCTATGAATTTCAAAAATGGAACTATGTATGGGGCCACGAAGAAAATAAGCCCTGAAAAACACACAATGTTAAATGCTGTGAGCTGCATTACTAGCTGCCCTGGGCCACATGTGGCCCGTGGGCTTCGGGCTGGACATGCCTGGTGAAGACAAAGGGAAAGGATGGAATCTTCCTTGTCTAGAAGGAAGAGGAAACCCATCAGGTGGGAGGCTCGCATCTCTTCCTTACGTAGGTGTCATCCTTAAACTTCTTGTTTAAGCTGGAGTCTCCCTCTGTCGCCCAGACTGGAGTGCAGTGGGATGCTCATGGCCACCACAGTCTCAACCTGCTGGGCCCCGGCAGTCCTCCCACCTCAGCCTTCCAAGTAGCCAGAACCACAGACTCGCACTACCACTCCCGACTAATCTTTTATTTATTGTACAGATGAGGTCTTGCCAAGTTGCCCGGGCTGGTCTCGAACCCGTAGGCTCAGGCAACCCCCTCACCTCGGCCTCCTAAAGTGCTGGGATGACAGGCTGAGCCACTGAGCCCAGCCTAAACATTTTTTTATTTAATTTTTTTTTTTTTTTTGGACTCAGAGTGTCACTCTGTTGCCCAGGCTGGAGTGCGGGCATGGTCACAGCTCACCACAGCCTCAACCTCCTGAGTTCAATTGATCATTCCACCTCAGCCTCCCAAATAGCTAGGACTATAGGCATGTGCCACCACACCCAGCTAATTTTTTTTTTCTTTGTAGAGACAAGGTCTCTCTCTGTTGCCGAAGCTGGTTTTGAACTCCTGGGCTCAAGCAATGCTTCCAATGCCTTGGCCTCCCAAAGTGCTGGGATTACAGACATGAGCCACTGTGCCCAGGGCCTACATTTTTTAAAAAATATTTTATTTTTGTTTTTTTGGTAGAGACAGGGTATTGCTGTATTGCCCAAGCTGGTCTCAAACTTCTGGTCTCAAGCAGTCCACCCGCCTCTGCCTCCCAAAGTGCTGGGGTTACAGTCTTGAGCCACCACATCCCACCAGGAAGGTGTCATTTGACGTACTTTTGTCAAGAACTTACTCTGTGCTCGCCTCTAAATGGTGAGCACTCCAGGGCAGAAAAGTACTGTCCCTGTCTTCAGAGGGTACACAGGCCAATGACAGGGTGAAAGACACAAGTAATATGACACAAGGAGACAGCTGTTATATTAATGGTACCAACACTTGAAGAGCTTTTGCTTGGTGCCAGGACATCATTTTATAGACCGTGCATATACAAAATATAATTGTCATGACCGAGTAAGCGAGAAGAAGCTACGCCAGCAAGTTGAGTTTGATTAATTATGAATTTATTAAATGTGTGGGTCAAGAGTAGGAACAAAATCTCTTGGCAAATCGGGGCAGTTTGTGACAAGCTTTTATAAGTAGAATTTGCAGCATTGGCTACATAGCAACTTAGTGACCATAGCAACTGTTAACTAACAACTTGGCAACCAAAATGGGAACTTCGATTGTTAGGGAGCTTTGATTAATTTCATGTCCTAGGTGTAGCCGGTGCCAGAAAGTCCCTGGAGTTCTGCCGTTAAGATATAGTTTAAGGCCGGGCTCGGTGGCTCAGCCTGTAACCCCGCGCCTTTGGGAGGCTGAGGTGAGTGGATTGCCTGAGCCTGTGGGTTCGAGACCCGCCTGGGCAGTGAGACCTCATCTCAACAATAAAATCACAAAATCAGCCAGGCGTGGTAGCGCATGCCTGTAATTCCGGCTACTTGGAAGGCTGAGGTGGAAGGATCGCCGGAGCCCAGCAGGTCGCGGCTGCGGTGGCCAGGAGCGGCCACTGCACTCCAGTCTGGGCGACAGAGTGAGACTCCAACTAAAAAAAAAAAAGATATAGTTTAAGGCCGGGCTCGGTGGCTCAGCCTGTAATCCCAGCACTTTGGGAGGCCGAGGGGAGTGGATTGCCTGAGCCCGGAGGTTCAAGACCCTCCCGGACAACTTGGAGAGACCTCGTCTCTGCAGCAAAAAAAAAAAAAAAAAAAACTAGCTGGGTGTGGTAGCACGTGTCTGTAGTTCCGGCTACTTGGAAAGCAGGTCGAGGCTGTGGTGGCCGGGAGCGGCCACTGCACTCCAGTCTGGCGATGCAGTGAGACTCCAACTCAAAAAAAAAAAAAAAGATATAGTTTAAGGTAGTGACATAGAGACAAGGAAGAAGAATAATTATACAATGGAGTTACCTTGGTTAGGTCACTAACAGAATATAGGAACAAACTGTGAGCCGGGCTCAGTGGCTCAGCCTGTAATCCCACGCCTTGAGAGGCTGAGGTAAGTGGATTGCCTGAGCCCGCAGGTTCGAGACCCGCCTGGGCAACTTGGTGAGACCTTGTCTCTACAATAAATCAAAAAATTAGCTGAGCAGTGGTAGCATGCATCTGTAGTTCCAGCTACTTGGAAGGCTGGGTTGGAAGGATCACCGGAGCCCAGCAGGTCGAGGCTGCGGTGGACAGGAGCAGCCACTGCACTCCAGTCTGGGTGACAGAGTGAGACTCCAACTCAAAAAAAAAAGAGCAAACTATGAAAATGTCAAAGTGTAACACTTGATTTCCCTTAACAAAGCATACAATCACATGGAACTTATGGCGAAGGAATTCTGGAACGGTCAGCAGGCAAGTCAGCATACCCGCCCAAAGGAGACAAAGCTGGGGGTCTGTGGCCGTGGGAACGTTATTGAAATCCCACGTAGGCACTGATTCTTTTTTTTTTTTTGAGTCGGAGTCTCACTCTGTCGCCCAGACTGGAGTGCAGTGGCCGCTCCCGGCCACCGCAGCCTCGACCTGCTGGGCTCCAGCAATCCTTCCGCCTCAGCCTTCCAAGTAGCTGGAACTACAGGCGCGCGCTCCCACGCCCAGCTAAGTTTTGGTTTACTGTAGAGATGAGGTCTTGCCAAGTTGCCCAGGCGGGTCTTGAACCCGCAGGCTCAGGCGATCCACTTACCTCAGCCTCCCAAAGCACAGGATTACAGGTTGAGCCACCGAGCCCGGCTTATTAAATACCTTTTCATACCTTTTTCATATTCCTGCTAAGTCATTACATTTTTAATATTAAGCATTTTTCTTTCTTTTTTTGGGGGGAGAGAGCGTTTCTCACTTTGTTCCCCAGGCTGAACTCTAAAGCAAACCTCCTGCCTCAGCCTCCCAAGTAGCTGGGACTATAGGATATATATATGTTTGTTTGTTTGAGTTGAAGTCTCACTCTTGTCACCTAGGCCGGAGTGCAGTGACACGCTCACGTCCACTGCAGCCTTGACCTGCTGGGCTCAGGTGATCCTTCCCCCTCAGCCTTCCAAGTAGCTGGAACTACAGGCGTGAGCCACCATGCCTGGCTTATTTTTTTATTTATTGTAGAGTGATTTATTGTAGAGACGAGGTCTCACTAAGCTGCCCAGGCTGGTCTCTAACCCCCAGGCTGAAGCAATCCTCTCGCCTCGGCCTCCCAAAGTGCTGGGATTACAGGATGAGCCACCGTGCCCTACCTATCGTTAATATTTTTGATTGATAAATCATAATTGTATAAATTTGTGGGGTACAATGTGATCTTTTCAAGTTATCAAAACTCATGGACTTGCACAATCCTTCAGAGACTGTCCAGCAGATGTCTGGATCAGCACTGAGGCTCGAGTTGAGGCTGAAGTCACCATTGCTGATGCTTAAGTCGACTGTTTTAATAAATTGGTTACACTTGTTAATTCAAAAACAAAACAGTTGTAAGAAAGAAGGAAAGTACGAATCCCAGCATGTTGGGAGGCCAAGGCAAGAGGATCGGGCGGTTTCGAGACCAGCCCACGCAACTTGGCGAGACCTCATCTCCACAGTAAATAAAAAAATCAGCTGGGTATGGTGGCGCGTGCCTGTAGTTCCAGCTACTTGGAAGGATCGCCTGAGCCCAGCAGGTGGAGGCTGCGGTGGCCAGGACTGTACCACTGCCCTCCAGCCTGGGTGACAGAGGGAGACTCCGACTCAAAAAAGGAAAGAAAGAAAACTAGGAAGGGAGCTTCCAGGTCATAGGTGGGTCTGGCTTCGAAGGCTTCTTGACTGGCAATTTGCAGCTCCTATTTAAGGAATCTGCGGAGTCCGCAGAGGAGATGCTTTGCTGGCCTAAGGGGACGAAGCCCCACATGAGGCAGACTCAGGGGGACAGGTCAGCGTCTTACAAGGCTCCTGGGAGTCTGAGAATTCACGAGGGTGACTTCGCAGAACCACAACCCTTCTTTGTTATCTGATAGGTTGGAAAGCAACCTTCAGGATAGAGAGCAATAGGGTAGTAAAGCCCTGTCTGTGAGCCCTTATCAGGCAGGGACTCCCTAGACCTTTTAGTTAGGAATCGGGGTGAGAGCAAAAAAAAAGTCTGGTTCAGTCTTCACTAAATGGCCTGGTCTGGTCTGGAATCTCTGGGCTCAAGTGATCCTCTTGCCTCAGCCTCCCAAATTGCTGGGATTACAGGAGTGAACACTGTGCCCAGCCCTTTTCTGTTGTTTTGTTTAATACACACACCCCCATTTTAGAGCTAGGGTTTCACTCTGCCACCCAGGTTAGAGTGCAGTGGGGCCACCATAGCTCACTGCAACCTCAAACTCCTGGGGCTCTGAGCGGCTGGGACTGCAGGCATGTACCATCACACCCAGCTAGTTTAGTTTCCCTTTTGTAGAGATGAGGTCTTGCTGTGTGGCCCAGCCTGGTCTTGAACTCCTGGCCTCAAGAGATCCTCCCACCAGGGCCTCCCAAAATGCCGGGATCACAGGTGTGACCATTTTCCACAGCAGCTTTACCATTTCCCTGCCCCCAGCAGTGTTTGAGAGCTCCTAGTTCTTCAGGCCCTCTCCAACGTGTGTGGCTGTCTTTCCTGTTACAGCTGTCCCAGCAGGTGTGAGGTGGCCGTCCTTGTCGTTTTGACTTGCACCTCCCTGACGGCGAAAGGTGCTGAGCAACTTTTCGTGTGTTTATTGACGGTCAGTGTGTCGTCTTTGGAAAACTGTCTATTCAGATCCTTCATGTTAAAATGCAGAGTGCCACCACGCTCCAGCCTAGGCAACACAGTGAAACTCCAACTCAAAAAATAAAAATGAAATTGGGGTTGTCTTCTTTTACTGAGCTGACAAATCTTTCCTATTGTTGAGGAGGCATTGTGTCCAGCTGAAAAAAGATTTCTCCGCCTCTCACCCTCTGGCTTCCACATAACATGTCTATGACGTAGTAACGAAAGTCATTGGCTGAAACTTACAGAAAGCCCCCCCAACCCCCACCGTGTCTGAAACAGAAACATGCTGACTGGAGTCCCACAGCCACACGGGACTACGAGATGACCCAGGGAACGTAAGCCACGTGCTAAGATGCCAGCACAAGGATGGAGAGCAGTAACGCGAAGATGGCATGCCAGTCCTGAGCTGCCTAGCTCCAACGTCATTTCACGTGAGAGAAAAAATCACGGTTTCGCCACAGGGTTTGGGAGATCTCTGACGTAGCCAAACAATTCTTCACTGATGACAGGCTGCGTATCAAAGCATCTCAAAACGCAGCAACTTAAAACAACAAAAGCATATGACCTCCTTTCGGTGGGTCAGGAACCCAAGAGAGGCTTAGCCGGGCTGCCGTCATCCGAAGGCTTGGCTAGGGCTGGAGGATTTGCTTCCAAGACGGCTCCCTCGCAGGGCTGTTGGCCGGCCAGTTCCTTGCCATCTGGGCTGCTCCACAGGGTCTGTGTCCCCGAACAGGACAGCTGCCTTCGCCCAAAACAAGTGATCTGCCCAAGAGAGAAAGAGACAGGCTTTAACGTGTCTCCAGAGTCCCACACCATCGTTTCAGCTTGTTTGTATTCCTTAAAAGCCAGCCATTAAGGCTGGCCCATACCTCCGTGGCAGGGAACTAGGCTCACCTCTTGAAGGGAAGAGTATCTCATAACTTGCGGCCATAGTTTTAAACCACCACACAGATACATTCCCTTCTTGTCTTTTATTTTTGATTCTTTTTTGTTTTGTTTTGTTTTGTTTTGAGTTGGAGTCTCACGCTGTCACCCATACTGGAGTGCAGAGTGCAGTAGCCTCTCCCGGCCACCACAGCCTCGACCTGCCGGGCTCCAGCGATCCTTCCACCTCAGCCTTCCAAGTAGCTGGAACTACAGGCGTGCGCTACCACACCCGGCTAAGTTTTTGATTTATTGTAGAGATGAGGTCTTGCCAAGTTGCCCAGGCAGGTCTCAAACCCGCGGGCTCAGGCAATCCTCTCACCTCAGCCTCCCAAAGTGCTGAGATTACAGGCTGAGCCACCGAGCCTGGCTTATTTTTGATTCTTTTAAAATTTTATTTGTTTGTTTTTGAGTCAGAGTCTCACTGTTGCCCAGGCTGGAGTGCAGCAGCACGCTCATGGCCACCACAGGTTCAACCTGCTGGACTCAGGCGATCCTTCCAAGTAACTGGAACTCCAGGTGTGCACCACCATGCCTGGCAAATTTTTTGACTTATTGTAGAAACAAGGTTTCGCCAAGTGGCCTGGGCTGGTCTCGAACCCCTGGGGTCACGCAATCCTCTTGCTTCAGCCTCCCAAAATGCTGGGATTACAGGCTCGAGCCACCGCCCAACTTCTTGTCTTTTAATCATGCTGAAAATGTTTTGTAGTGTCTTTTCATTTTGTTTAAGGAGTGTCACTTGACAGAAATTTGACATTTGTGTGTAGCTCAAACTATCAGTCTCTCCCATAAGGCTTCTGAATTGTGTGTCTGGTTTAGAAAAACCTTTCTCACCCTCAGGGGTATGAAAATATTTTCTTGAGTATTCTTCTGGTATTTAGTTTATTTATTATTATTATTTTTTTTTTTTTGAGTTGGAGTTTCACTCCGTTGCCCAGACTGGAGTGCAGTGGCCACTCCTGGCCACCGCAGCCTCGACCTGCCGGGCTCCGGCGATCCTTCTGCCTCAGCCTTCCGAGTAGCTGGAACTACAGGCGCGCGCTGCCACGCTCGGCTGATTTTTGATTTATTGTAGAGATGAGGTCTCGCCAAGTTGCTCAGGCGGGTCTCGAACCTGCAGGTTCAGGCAATCCACTCACCTCAACCTCCCAAAGCGTGGGATTATAGGCTGAGCCACTGAGTTTAGCCTCTCAAAGCACTGGGATTCTCGGCACGTCATCTCATCTGGCCTAAACATTTGTTAAAGCAATCAAGGACACCATCCCCTCAATCCTGATCTGCCCCGGTACACAAAATGCCCTCGCCCCTTCTCTCCGCTCCTGAGAATCTCCGAAGAGTGAGCAGCTGGGGTGGTGGCTCGCGGCTGTAATCCCAGCACTTCCGGAGGCTAAACTGGGAGGACTGCTTAAGGCCAGGAGCTCAAGTCTGGCTAGGGCCACACAACCAGGCCTCAAATAAAAAAAAACAAGCCCCTTAGCCGGGCGTGGCAGCGCGCGCCTGTGGTTCCAGCCACCCGGAAGGCGGAGGCGGAAGGACCGCCGGAGCCCGGCAGGTCGAGGCTGCGGGGGCCGGGAGCGGCCCCTGCACTCCGGTCTGGGCGACGGAGTGAGACTCCAGTTCCAAAAAATCTTTAAAAAATTTAAAATCAATAATAAACCCCCAAACAAACGTCAAACCGGCAATCGATCCTATATCCTGTTAGGAGTCACCAGAAAGCAACAAAGGCCCTGAAGGATGTCGCCAGTGGAAGAAAAGCGAGGAGTCGTCCCTGCTTTTAAAGCCAGCAGAGACGGGCAGCAGGCAGACAGACGCCCCGCGAGGCTGGCTGCGCCACGCCGCCCGAACGCGCCTTCGCGCGGCGGCTCTTCTCCGGCCGGCGTCCCGCGGCTCCGGCCGCCGCAGCGCGGCGCCCCCGCGCCCGGCCGGACCGCAGCCCCCGCGGAGACGCGGTCCCGCCGAGGCGCCGGCCGGCCTCGCGCCTGGCCGCCCGGCTCGCTCGGCCGCCGCCCCGCCCTCCCGGCCGGGGCCCCGCCCGCTGGGCCAGGCTGGGCCCGTGGCCGCGCGCGGCGCCGCCGGCCGGGCCCCCGGGCGCACGCGGCGCTGCCCCGCGGAGGCCAGTCCCGGGGGCGAGGGCGCGGAGCCCGCCCGCGGCCTCTGTTCCGTCGCGGCGGCCCCGGCGTCGGGGCGGCGCGGGGCGGCGGCGCGGGCGGCCGCTGGGGGGCGCGCGAGGGGCCCGGCCGGCGCGCCGGCCTCTCGGCGTCCCCGCCGCGCACGCGGCCGCGGCACGTCACGGCGCGCGGGGCGGGGCGCCGGCGCGAGGGGGGGCGGGCCCGGGCCTCGCGCGCCCCCGCGTCGGGGCCCCCGGGGCCGAGGCCTTCTGGGCGCGGCCCCGCGGGCGGGCGACGGCGCTGGGCTTCGCACGCCTCCGTGTACGAGCCCGCAGGACTTGGGTGTCCGTCGTGGGCCGCCGCTTCGGCGTCGGGGTCGCCCGTCGCCCGCCACCGCCGCCTCCGCCCGCGGGCCGGGCGACCCTTCTCCTCGGCCTCCCAGGTAGCTGGAAGCGCAGGCGTGCGCCCCAAGCCCTGTCGCCGCTTCACTGCAGACGCATTCGACGTGCTCGGGGTCGAGATAGATGGACAGGCGGAGAGGCGCCAGCCCCCTTCCCTGCGGGCGTGAAACGGGAGGCGACTCGGTTCTCCGCCCGGTTCTGGGCCGGGAGTGTGAATATCGGGAGTGTGTGTATTGTGAGGCTGACGGCGATGCCCCTGTTGTAAGAGCTGTCCTTTGCAGCCGGACGTAGAGGCTCACGCCTCTCATCCCAGCGCTTCGGGAGGCCGAGGCGAGGGGGTCGCCTGAGCCCACGGGTTCGAGACCCGCCCCGGCAGCTTGGCGAGCCCTCGTCTCTACAATAAATTTAAAAAATTAGCCGGGCGTGGTAGCGCGTGCCTGTGGTTCTGGCTCCTTGGAAGGCTGAGGCGGAAGGATCGCCTGAGCCCAGTGGGTCGAGGCTACGGTGGTTGTGAGCATATAAATACGAATGTATTTGGGAGTTTCCCCCTGAAAGACACCAACCTTAGCCCTACCTGCCAGTAATTTTTTTTTTTTGAGTTGAGTCTCACTCTGCCGCCCAGGCTGGAGAGCAGTGGCACCCTCGTGACCACCCGAAGTCCTTCAGGACTGCTAGTTGCATCACTTATTTTTCTTTTTTTTTCGAACTGGAGTCTCACTCTGTCGCCCAGACTGGAGGGCAGGGGCCGCTCCCGGCCCCCGCAGCCTCGACCTGCTGGGCTCTGGCAATCCATCCGCCTCAGCCTTCCGAGTAGCCGGAACGACAGGCGCGTGCTACCACGCCCGGCTAGTTTTTGATTTATTGTAGAGATGAGGTCTCGTCAAGTTGCCCAGGCAGGTCTCGAACCCGCGGGCTCAGGCAACCCACTCACCTCAGCCCAGCTGATTTTTTTTAAAATTTTTTAAGAAAAGAAAGCTTTCCTTTGCTTTGGGGTCTTTTGTTAACAGACTTGTACAATAATGTACATGGTAGCATTCTTTGTAATAACTAAGAACTGAAAACAAGTATCCATTGCCGGCCTCAAGCCTGTCATCCCAGCGCTTTGGGAGGCTGAGGTGAGAGGATTGCCTGGGCCCGGGGTTCAAGACCAGCCCAGGCAACTTGGTGAGACCTCGTCTCCACAAAGTATCAAAAAATAAGCCAGGTGTGGCTTACGCTTGTAGTTCCAGCTATTTGGAGGGCTGAGGCCGAAGGATCGCCGGAGCCCAGCAGGTCGAGGCTGCGGTGGCCGGGAGCGGCCACTGCACTCCAGTCTGGGCGACGGAGTGAGACTCCAACTCAAAAAAAAAAAAAATCATTAAATTTGAACTAGAGGCCGGGCTCGGTGGCTCAGCCTGTAATCCTGCGCCTTTGGGAAGCTAAGGTGAGTGGATTGCCTGAGCCCGCAGGTTCGAGACCCACTTGGGCTGCGAGACCTCATGTCTACAATCAATCAAAAAATCAGCCAGGCGTGGTAGCACAAGCCTGTAGTTCCGGCTACTCGGAAGGCCTAGGCGGAAGGATCGCCGGAGCCCAGCAGGTCGAGGCTGCGGTGGCCGGGAGCGGCCGCTGCACTCGTCTGGGTGACAGTGAGACTCCAACTCAAAAAAAATAAATAAATAAAAATAAATAAAATTTTGAACCAGAAACGATCACAATTGGTTTATATACATACTCTCATTGAATCTCCACTATACTCCCTGCAACAGACACAATTTTTTGTTTTTATTTTTTGAGTGGGAGTGTCACTCTGTTGCCCAGGGCAGCGGCACGCTCATAGCCACGCAGCCTGGGCCTGCTGCGCTCCGGCGATCTTTCCGCCTCAGCCTCTCGAGGAGCTGGAGCTACAGGCGCACAGGACAGGATGACACGAATGCTACCTGTGCTTCGTGGAGGAAGAAACAGGCACGGGGAGGGCAGTAATCTGCCCGTGGGCACACACTGGCCTCCGGTCTTCATGCCCAGGAGTTTGGCTCGAAGTCGGTTTCCTTCGCGCTGCGTTGTTCCGTTGCCTCCCGCCCAAGCAGCGCTCAGTAAATGTCGAGGAGACCGTCACAGCCACGCGTCGGGCACAGCCGGCACCGGGCTCGGTGCCAAGCGCCAGCCCCGACCGCCCGCGCCCGAGGGTGCGGAGGGGCTGCAGGAGCTGCTGGCGCCCGCGCCCGGCCCGGGCCCCGAGGACGCCGAGGGGCTGGGGCGGCGGCGGCGGACGTCGAGGGGCTGGGGCAGGCGGAGGGCGCTCTGGGCGACGCCGTCGGGGCGCCCGCCTGGGCCGGCCTTCGCGGACGAGGGCGGGGCCGGCCCGGTCGCGAGCGCGGCCTGGGGCCAGGTCCGTGCCGCGCCCTGGGGGAGGACCTGGCGCGTGGACGCGAGCAGACCCACTGGGGCGCGAGCGCAGGGGGTGCGGGCCGTGGAGGGGCTGCGCGGCGCTGCTGGACTCGCCCCGACGGCAGCGCAGGCCACGCGGAGGCGCTCGGATCGCGGCTGCGCGGAGGACCAGCCCCGGGGCCCGCGGGCCGGGGCAAGCGGGTCCCGGGCTGGGGGCCCCGGTCCTGACCTGTCCCGCGCCCCGTGCCCGCTTGCCTCCGCGGCCGGACCCGCTGGAGCCGCCGGGGCCCTGCGCGCCAGGAGGGAGAGCGCGCGGACGCGAGCTCCGGGGAGCCGACGGCCCGGGCTGGCTGCGCGCGGGGGTGGCGGCTCGCCCCGCCGCCACGGGAGAGCCACCGGGAGGAAGCGGGCCCCCCTCGCTCCCCCTTCGGCCGGCTCCCAGGCCTCTCCGGAGTCGGAGCCTGGGCGACGCCCACGGCGCGAGAGGAGCCCCCGCGGCCGGCGCGGGCGGGGAGCGCGGGACCTCGCGCCCAAGCGGGGCCGCGGGGCGCCTGGGCTCTGCCTGTCAGCCAGGCGGGGAAGCCCCGAGCAGAAGGGCCCCGGGCAGAACCCCGGCTGCACCCGAGCGCCCGGCTGCGCGCCACGCCCCCGGGGACACGCAGCGGCGTCTGCCCGGCCTTCGACCCGCTCGGAGCGCTGCCTGCTCGCCCCGGGAGCCCGACGCCACAGACGGTGCGGGGCCTGGGCACCACCGCTGCCCTGGGGGCCCAGCTGGCCGCGACCGCGACTTCGGTGGGCTGGGCCCCTACCCCAGCCGAGCTCCGGGGAGCTCCGCAGCCCGAGACACCCTCGGCGGGAGAGCCCACGTTCACGGCGGTGGCAGCCTGGGACCAAGGCATTTCTTCAAGTAAACAGACGTGTTGCTATAGAAACCTGTTCATGCCATTTTCTTGGTTTGATTTTTGCACCGGTAAGTTCCATGGGGCTGTCTTGGAAAGGAACAGGAAAGAGCGTATGGACAAGTACAGCAAAGGAGGACGGACCACAGGCTTCGTGCCAGGTGTTTATTTCCCTCACACGTGGGATGGCTCACACAGCACACACGAGCATGGGCACTGGGGGAGAGGGTAGCACCCCTGGCCTCGGGGGAGGACTGTGGCCGCCTGGTGTGGGGGGCGGAGGGTGGTTTCTCTCTCCTGCCTTCACGGGGCCTGGGAGGACCCACGAACACATTCCACCCCTTCCATGACCCAGCCAAGGAGAAGCCACCTTGGTAGCACGTTTGTCATCGCGAGTGGAGAAGGGTTTGGCCTGGTCCCAACCGTTACAGGGGAAGGTGTAAATGGCAAAGGAAAGGCAGTTTGGATGAGGCCAAGAGGGGGCAGATGACACCATCAGAAGCGTGTGCGGGGGGGCTTCTGGGCTCCCCACCCCCTGGCTCAGCAGGAAGGGCAGGGGAGGCGGGTGGGCTTATTGTTTGGCATTGATGATGTCCACGAACTCGGGCTTGAGGGAGGCGCCACCCACGAGGAAGCCATCCACATCTGGCTGGCTCGCCAGCTCCTTGCAAGTCGCCCCGGTCACAGAACCTGGAAGGGAGCGGACGGGGCGGCTGAGGACACGCCCTGCCACTGCCACGTCTGAGGGCTCAAGGCTCGTGCTCAGGCTGCTCACCTCGGGCTGGAGCCAAACCCACTCACCTCCATAAATGATCCGGGTGCTCTGAGCCACGGCATCCGAGATGTTGGACTTAAGCCATCCCCGGAGCTTCTCGTGCACTTCCTGGGCCTGGAACAAGAAGCCGACCAAGTGAGGCCCTTTCTGCCTCTCGCTCCAAGAGGAAGAAGCTCTGGTACTAGTGGACGGAGCTAGCGTGGTTTCTGGACAAGAGCCCAGGATCGGAGGCGCCCTGGAAAGGATGCACTTGGACCAGTCACTGCACCTGGGCTGGAGGGCTGCTGGTCTTTAAAACAAGGGGCCAGCCCAGTCAGTCTCTGCACAGCCCTCCTGAGGCAGGCCAGCACGAGGGCAGGGCTGCTGGGCTCGGTTACCTGTTGGGGTGTTGCCGTCTTGCCCGTGCCAATGGCCCACACCGGCTCGTAGGCCAGGACGACCTTGCTCCAGTCCTTCACGTTATCTGCGGGGCAGAGATCGCCGGTGGAGGGAAGGGCGAGCAGGAAGGAGCTGTCCAGCACCCTCCTGCCCCTGAAGACTGACGGCCTGCTGCCCCCTGGCGGATGTCGGGGGATTTCCAGGTGGCGTCGCCTCCAGGGCAGGAGCAGAAGTGACAGGCCACGCCAGGCTTCCCACCCTCCCCTTCCCTGGACCCGCACGGGGGTCAAGCCGGGCTGCAGGGCATCTGACCCCACCCTCGGCGCCTCTGTGGCCCTGGCTAGGCTCCAAGGTCCCTTTCTCCAGAGATACCTGCGATGATCTTGGTTTGCTCGAAAACCACCTTCTCGGTGATGCCAGCTTCCCTCTCGTCCAGCTTCTCCCCAATGCAGGCAATCACTCCGAGTCCCTCTGCCAGAGCATGGGCCACCTTCTGCCCAATCAGCTGTGGGGGAACAGCCTTGGTGAGACATCCCTCTTGGAAGGAGGCATCGCCTGGCCCTCTCCTGGCCACTCACCTCGTCTGACTCCCCAAAGACGTGCCTTCTCTCCGAGTGCCCCAGGACGACCCACGTGGCTCCACAGTCTTTGATCATGCCCGGGCTGGAGGAAGAGAGCAAGTCAAGCTTCAGCAGGGGGCCCACGCGCCCCCCCCACGTGCCCCGCTCTGGCTCCATCTCACCTGATCTCCCCGGTAAAGGCCCCATTCGTCACTTTGTAGCAGTTCTGTGCAGCCACAGCAATCTTGGGGTCCAGCTTCTGCCGGGCGAAGTCGATATAGGCAGTGGGGGGCGCACAAACCACCTCTGCGGACGAGACCCAAGAAAGCCTTCGTTCTCCAGACTTCCTATCCGGAGTGCCGCCGGCACAAGATGACCTCTGCCCACTTTCCCGTCCAGGCTGGGCCTGCACCCAATTCCCAGAGCCTTCCAGGCGCCCCTGAGAGCCACGGCCCTCGCCCTGCCCTCTGCTCTTTTAACGGCCGGGGCTCCAATTTCCTCGAGCTATTCTGGGCACGGGCACTCCCAGACTCAGCATTCTCTAGGGCCAACCTGCCTCCCTTCTAAAATAGCCCATCCCACCCACCTCCTGCGGCAGGGCCAGGATTTTTAGCAAAAGAAGGGGCAGACTCCTGGGGTTTGGATTAGGGTCTCTGGGGGGAGAGACGCGGAGGGGAGGCCTCTTCTGGCCGGGCCTGGGGCGCTGGGGCGGAGGCGGGTGGGCAGGGAGGGTGGCACCCTGCCCGTGGGCGGCGGGGAAGTGACTGACTCAGGCCCGGCGCGCTCCCGTTTGCAGGCCGGGGAAGCCGTGGGATCGCGCCGCCCTCCCAGATGGCTCAGCCCGCCGGGCCCTGCGCAGCCGGGCCCTTCGTGGAAGGCAGGAGTCGCCCGGCCGCCGAACGGAGGGCGTCGCAGCGCGGGGCTCCGGGGCCGGGCGGCCCGGCTGGGGCCCGGCCGGGCAGCGAGGGGAGGAGCCGGGCTACGTGCGGCGGCGCACGGGCGCGCGCGGAGAGGCGGTGGCGGGAGGCCCGCCCGCCTCGGCCCCCCGCCCGCAGGCCGGCGCGGCGTGTCCGCGCCGCCCTCGCTCCGGGCCGGCGCCGCCCCAGCCGCGCCCGGGCCGCCTTCCTCCCGCCCTCCAAGGCCCTCCCGCCCCCGGCCGAGCGCGCCCGAAGCGCCCGCCCGGCCCTCGACACCCGCCGGGCTGCGGCTGCGGACACGGCCGCGGGCCGAGGCCCGGCCCCGGCCCGCCGCCGGGCTCGTCGGCTCGCGGCGCTCGGGCGCCCCGGCCCGCCCGGCGACGGCTCACCGGTGTCGGCCGGCACCTTGGCCGCATTCAGGGTGCCGATGAGCTCGCCCAGGGTGTTCTTGCGCCCGTTCATCTTCCAGTTCCCGCCGACGAAGAACTTCCTGGACGGCGCCATGGCGCCGGCGCGCAGACAGCCAAGGTCAGCGGCGGCGCGCGGCCGCGGCCGGCTTATGTAGAGCGCGGCGAAGCAGAGCTCCGCCCCCTCCCGGCCGGCGGCCATGCCCGCCCCGCCCCGCCGAGCCCAGCCCCGCCCGCCGCCGCCGCCGCGGTGTTCGACGTTCTCCCTTTCTGTCCGCGACGTTCTAGGGGCGCGGGGCTCGTCGCCCCCGCCCCGCTGGCCCGGCTCTCGGAGAAGACGACGGCGGCGAGCCCCCGTGCTCCGGGGGACCCCCGCCGGGCGACCTCAGCCTCCGGAGCGAGCCCAGCTCGCTCCCGGGCTGAGCGCGCTGCGGGCTTCGCCCCACCTCTGGGAGACGCCCCCCAGGGCCGGCCCCGAGAACCGGAGCCTCTGGCCCGAGTCGCTGGGGATGTAGCGGGGTCAGAGCGGCAGGGACAGCCCGCAGGGGCACGGACTGTGCCAGGGACGCCCACCCTTTGCCCGGCCGACCCGGGCCGACCAGAAGAACCGCGGGGACTGAGGCCCGCCAGGCGCCGGAGACGTCCGGGACACTCATCTGGCCTCGTCCCTGGCCCCCTTTACTCTGTGCTCTGCACCTGTGTCACTCGCCTCCACGTCCCCATCGCACAGGCAGCTTCCCCAGAGCTCTGGAGCTGGTGACACACAGGACCTGCCTGTGGAGGCCAGGGAAGGGCAAGCAGCGCCGGGCGCTTTCCGAAACTGGCCCTCCTGCAAACCCCAGAAAGCCTCTCCCGAGGCTTCAGACGACACACTGAGCCAGAGTACCTTTATTCACATCGTGTATTTTGGCGTGTTCCAGAGAAGGGCCGGGAAGAGACAGGGTGGGGAGGCTGAGGCGGGAGGGCCGGGGTCCCCATGTCCCTCCTTGCCAACCGCAGGGGGCAGACACAACAGGGAGGGGAGGCACAACGCTCCCCCCCGGGAAGAGGATGCACAGAGCTACACCCACACGCACGCACGCACACAAGACCCTCCCGCTCCACCCAGGGGCTGGGCGGGGTCACACAGAGAAGCAGAGCGGGTGGGTTCCAGGGTCAGGGAAGCCACAGCATCTCCTCGCAGCCCGGCCCTCGGCCCGCCGCCCCTTCCTGCTCCGTCCCCAGAGTCTATAAAGTGCCCCCCCGCTCTGCTGGCCGTTCTCCGATGGCCTCCGGCTTCTTCCCTGCTGCCGGGACAAGAAGAAAAAGGGGGCAGAGCAGGGGGGCTGACGTCTGCCCTCAGCCCGACCCCTCATGCCGGGCCGTCTGCCGCTGCCCTCCGTGGTAGGGGGTGAGGGCAGGCTCTTAGCTGGCCACTCTCTGGTAGAAGTAGATGTAGCCCAGGTCCTTGGGTGGCTTCTCAGAGGCGCACACTTTCTGGTCGTTGTAGATCACCCATCTGGAGAGGGAGGGACAGGGTAACGACCTGAGCATCCAAGCCGCACCAGGGCGGCGGTGGACAACAGCCTCCAGGCGACCGTGGAGGCTCTGGAGCCGAGGCTCCCCACGCTTGGGCCTGGGCCCCAGGCTCACAGTCCAGCTGCCACCCACTTGGAGGGGGCTTCGCCGTCTCCCAAGGGCCACCGCCCCGCTGGATGTGCTCAGACCCAGCATCGTCACGACCACCGCCACCCATTCCCGTGAGGCAGGGGGTGGCAAACTCTGTAAGATCCCAAGTACACATTTTTGGTTCTGCAGGCCATCTGGTCTCTGATGCAACTACTCAACTTGCCCTGCAAGTCAACTTGCAACTGCACGCGAAAGCAGTCACAGACAAGACACAAGCACGTTAAGTTCAGAGCACCCAGGTTCCAGTAGGGCTTCGCTCACAAAGGCAGGTGGCAGATTGAGCCCTTGAGCCGTAGCAAGCCAGCCTCTGCCACGGGACACTCTCCCCTCTCTGGTGCAGGCACACCCCGTCGGACAGCCCTCCACCTTCCCCTGTGAACATTCTAAGGACTTCCAGGATGGCCCTCCTCATTCCCACCGCCACGTCTCCATCACAGTGCACACTGCCAGCCCCTCACCTGCCTTCCTTCTTGATGTGGCAGACGTAGTGCCCACACATGGTAGAGGTGCCCATGTGACTAATGAAGGCAAAGAGCTGATACTCTGGGGAGGGGAGAGACAGAGGGCAGAGAAGGAACAGGAGAGGAGGCCTTGAGTGACAGTCCGGAGACCAGCCTCGCAGCCCACACGGGACGGAAGTAGCAGGGACTGCAGGGTGTGGACTGGGCCGACGGCCACCTCAGCCTCCTAGAACCCACCCTCCGAGTCCCAGCAGTGGAAAGAAGCCCGAGCCCAGAAAGCAGAGCTGCTCTGGGGCGGGGCATCTGGTGTGGACGGCCAGACGCCACCAGGCCTGTCCTGCTTCCTGGGACACTCACTTCCAGGGCCATCCCGGACTTTAGGTCCCACTGGCACGGACTCAGAGATGGAGTCGGCGGCCGAGCGGCCCTCTGAGATGTCCATGGCGGCCTCGGCGTCTAGGTCGTCGATGTGACTGAAGATCCAGTCCACAGCCCGTTCTAAACTATTGTTCTTGGAGAGGAGGGAAGCGTTACTTTTTCTAACGCGATCTCGGGCAACAGAGCAGTCAGAGCGAGCCTCGGCTTCGTCACCGCAGCTACGGAAGGGTGGCACCCCACTTGGCCGCAACATACCGCCGCCTCCACCTTGCTGGTGAAGGACGCACCCACACGCCCACCCCTTCTTCTTCACCGGCCCATGGACTTGCTGGCCCAGCCCATACCGTGGCCCGCAGAGCTTTGAGGGCCTGGTCCCGGGAGAAGCCCATGGAGACGATGGTGGTCACACAGTCCTCTGGCGGGGGGTCGGCAGCAGCACTTGTAGAGCCAGGCCCACTGGAGCCAGGCAGGACGAGGGGGTTGGCGAAATCTGCGGATGTGAGAGGATGAAGCGTGTGGGGCGGACGGGGCCCTGCCCACCCCGCCGCCCACGGCTGCCTACCTGGATCGTCCATGTGCGACATGACCCAGTTCATGGCGGCCTCGGCCCCACTGTTGCCAGTGTAGTAGACAGCTTTGCGGCAGGCGTCCATCGGGAAGCCCATCTCCACCAGCTGGATGATGACCGACTCATCCAGCATGGGGGCTGTGAATTGTGGGCCGGGGACTGACTGCTGGGCCCAGGGCTTGCCGGGCCTCCCTCCCACGGGTCCGGCCCCAGCCCTCTCCCAGTCACGCGCTCCACGTCTTCATCGTCCATGGACTGGCACCTCCCCAGAACTAAAAGGACCCGACCGCGTGGTGGGGGTCCCTGCCACTCGCACAAAACGGACGCTGCTGCCGGAGCGTGACACCCCCACCCTGCCCGAACCCAGGAGGAAACGGAGCAGAGCGGCGGTGAGCCTGGCTCCTTCAGTCACCTGAGAATGTGGCCGGGTGCTGTGGTTGGGCCCCGTGTCCCCCAAGGAGGGCGAGGAAATTGAGAGGGAGGACAGGAGGAACACAAGGGACGGGGCGGGCAGGCAAGGCGGAGGCCCCGGAGGCGAGGGAGAGGCAGGCAGGAAGAAGAGTCACTAACATGTCGGAGAGGAGAAGTGAGGGGAGCAGAAGGAGTCTTCGTCTTCGTTGCCATAGAAACCAAGGCTACCTTTGGGCTCGTCCGGCGTGACCAGGGGCGGAGCGATGTCCGGCAGCTCCTCCTCTCCCGGCTGCAGCCCTGTGCCCCTCAGCTGGGAGATGTCGAGTTCCTCTGGCATCTCGATGGACACGTCTATAGGAAATGGGCCACCTCAGCAGCGCCCCGAGGCCCGCCTGGAGAAGCTCTTTGGGAAGCCCACGCCTGACCCATCTCTCAGATCCATTCTGTCGCAAGAACTGCTACGAAGCCGGGCTCAATGGCTCAGCTTGTAATCCCAGCACTTTGGGAGGCTGAGGTGAGTGGACTGCCTGAGCCCGCGGGTTCGAGACCCGTCTGGGCAACTTGGCGAGACCTCATCTCTACAATAAATCAAAAATCAGTCGGGTGTGGTAGCGCGCCTGTAGGTCCAGCTATTCGGAAGGCTGTGGCGGAAGGATCGCTGGAGCCCAGCAGGTCGAGGCTGCGGTGGCTGGGAGCGGCCACTGCACTCCAGTCGGGGCAACAGAGTGAGACTCCAAATCAAAAAAAAAAAAAAATTGCTATGAGCAGTACCAATCTTAGCAGGTCCCAGTGTAAGAAAAGAGTGGGGTGCTAAGCCCAGATCCACCACAGATGAGCCACAGACAAGGCAGGAGGCCTAGAACTTGGGAGGCGGATCTCTGTACTTCTGTGGGTCCCAACCTCCTTATCCAGAAAGTGAAGGTAAATCATTAGTTCTGCAATTACAGTCAGGGACCTGTAAGACTCATGCGAACTCCTTCAAGTTCATCAAAACAAAAACATCCTGCCGATTATACAAATAAAACTACAAAAATTGCTTTTGGTTGTAAATCATACCTATATAATCACACAAGCTTTTTAATATTTCTAGTCAGAGCTTTCCAAACTAAACGCATTTGAAAACATCTAAGGTGATATTTTTCCCCTTTCAGAGGAAGGGTTGAGAAGCACCAGTTTACATGTGTCAAGGCCCCTTCTTCTTCTAGCACCTTCCACTTAACCTCCGCCATTCCGGCAACCATACCCAGTTTCTTGGGCACCCAATCTAAGCCGAAGGTGAACTTCTTGATCTGGATGACCAGGTAGTCAGGGAACGAGGCAAATCGTGTGGTCCTGGGGAGGAGAGAATGCGCTGGCACCCAGGAACTCCCAGGGCTCTCCTCTCCGGAACCCCCACCCTGGGCTCAGCCTCTCATGGGCAGAAGTCCCAACAGCCCAGGAGACACTCCGCATGCTTCCCTGCCCCCAGACAGGCATCTGATCCGGTCCTCAGTCAGCCAGGACCAGCAAAAGCCAGGAGGGCTGTTTCACAGGCAGGAGCAGCAAAGGGCTGCTTGCTGACTCCCTGAGACCAAAGTCCTCCTTCAGGGCTCATGCCCATGGCCAGGCAGAAAGCAGCCACCTGCTGAAAGTCCAAGCTCCACCCACAGCTAAAACTAAGCACCTGTGTTCTCCATGATCGAGGGAGGAGCAAAGAGGCTGCGCTACAGAAGAGACTTGCACCATGAGGGAAGTGGACGTGATCAGGGCAGGACCAGGCGACAGGCATAGTCAGTCACTGCCTGGGACCACCCTTGCCAGGGCTTCTTGGTTCCCTCGGGGCTAGACTACCAGCCCCAACCGAGTCCACCCTGAGGTTCCCCACAAAGGGACGAAGTGACAGGAAAGGGCGGAACTGTCTTTGGGCCTCGCCCACTGCAGGCCCCGAGCCTTGGGCCCGGCCACAGGACTTACTTGACGGCTACTGACTTGGCCTGAAGGGCCGTGCTCCAGAAGTCGTCCACCTGCTCAGGTGCCCCATAGGCCTCCAGGCAGGAGCTGAAGGGCACCTGGGCCCGAACCAGCTCTGGCGGTGGCGACTTCTCCTCCTCAGCTTGTCGCTTCTTCTCCTCATACTCCAGAAGCTCCTCTGGGGACAGAACAGGTCGGCAGTTCCTTGGGGTGCCGTCTCGCCCCTCCCTGGTCTCAGCTGCTGGCTCTGTGTCCGTGACCACTCCAGTTCCCCTGCCCTCCCAAGTCTCCCCAACACGTCTTGCCTCTCTGTCTCTCCGCAGCTCTACCGACGAGCAGTGATTCCCCTCGGCGTGCGAGGTGAAGCCTGCCCACCCGGCAGCCCCGCTGCAGACCTCTGGCTGGTGGCACAGGCCCGCCACAGTCTGCTCCCACCCGGCGCCCCAGCACGACCTCAGCCTCCAGCCACAGCTCGCTGGCAGGGCAGCCTACCTTTGTTAAGGGCCGCGTCCATGGGCACGGGCAGCTGCATGATGTAGTCGACTCGCTGGGTGTACTTCACCTTCTCCGTGGCCAGGCACTTGATCTTCTCCTCCACCAAGAAGCGGAACACTTCATTGGGGTTTTCGGAGCTCCGGCAATTCCTCTATGGGAAAGAGGCAGAGCAGGGAAGCCTGGGCAGCAGGGAACGATGGGGCATCAGAGGCTCACGGGAGCCGGGGAGACTAGCTCAGTCGCACAGGGATGCAAGAGCAGAGCAGAAGCCTCCCGCCGCTGACCAGCCCGCCCCACTTCTGGCCTCCTCCCAGCACTGTGGGACTGTGAGCGACTGCTTGCATTCTCCTTAAAAGCTGAGTGTTCTCGTAGCATCCTCTGTGGGCGTGCCCTTGACTGGGCTGGAATCCCCCGGTCTCCTCAGGGATGTGCGCGGCTCCCGGGGAAGGCCAGGGCATGTGGACTGTGGGGCGCAGGGTGGCACTTGGTTGGGGCTGACAGGAAGACACAGGCAGGAGGAGAGGGGGCAAGCTGGAGGCGGACGGGGCAGAGACTGCACCCCGCCCTCTCCTAGGCCTTACCTCCACCATGTTGATCAGGTGAAGGAAGAACTCCTGGGCGTCCTGCTGCCGGTTGGTGGAGAACTCGGGATGGCCCTTGCCGATGAGGGCCTTGAACATCCGGGGGGCGATGCCATCTTGAACGTCCTGGGCGGAGCAAGGGCAGGGACTCAGCCGGGTTCAGAGGCCACCGAGTGGCCTTCCTCAGGCGCTTCCCAGTTCTCAGAGGCCCGGGGTCCCAGAGCCGGAAAGGGCTGGGGTCCCAGACACACCTTTTGCTCCGGCGCCTGCTCCCCTTCGCCCGACTCCGGAGCCGGCTTGGAATGCTCCCCCGAGAGAAGGCCATGACCCAGCTTGGCCCTGCGTTGACATCCGAGAACGCCACTTCGTGGCTGGCAACTCGCGACCCTCCCATCCACCTACATCCTGTGCCCCCAGCTCAACCCCGCCCACGCTCTCCTTCCACAGCTCCCTGAAAGTGGAGAACCGCAGGTCCCAGAGGAACTCAGCTCAAGACGGACCACACGCCCGCAGGGCGGGTTCCCAAATGCTTGTAACTGCTGACCACCCCGGAGTACAAAGGAGGCGTGCAGGCTGTGAGGCTCTCAACGGCCTTTGCACGGAGGGCCGAGCTACATACACCTGGGTGCTGAAGTCTTGGGTAGGGTCCGTTGGGGCATTCTGGAAGATCTTCTCCAACTTATCCACATACCTAGAAGTCAAGGGAAAGGAGCTAGAGGAGCCTGGCCTGAGCACCAAGGCAAAGGTGAGGGAGCCACCATCTACCAACTCCATGGACAGCCCCCCAAGGGTGGGAATTGTGGTGGGTGAACCCTGGAGCCCGTCCTCTCCAGCAACCTGCCCATTCCCCCTTCTCAACTCTGCCTAGTGTGCAGTGTGCTTGGAGGCATTCTTAGACACCTGCTGTACTTCCCCATCCCGGGCCTGCACTCCCCAAATCAAAGTCAGAGAAGGGGAGAGGGCAGCCTGGGATTAGGATCAATGCAGCTCACATTCCACTGGACATCTTACGCGTTCATTCTGGTTGTTTCCCAATTTGACAACCAAATCATTTCTGCTGAGGAATGGCCCTTCTCTTAGTGTCCCCAGCCCCCACCCTTCCCAAGTGCTACATGTCCAGGCCAGGCGCTCGTCTGATGTCACCGGCCTGGAATAAAGACCACCTGCTAACCCCCAAGTCCATCAGAAGGCCGCGGAGCCCCGGGACCCGGCGCTCTGCGCTGTTGGCAGGGCTGGTGTGTGCTGGCGTGATGGAGGCACTGCTCCACAGCTGGCTTCCCCCAGCAGGCCGGCTGTAGGGTGACGGAAACTTCTGGAGCGGAGACTGGACGCAGAGGTGCAGAGGGCAGCTGAAGGTGTGCCCAGAGCTGGCCACAGGAAAGGGACTGAGAGACTGGGCGTGAGGACAGAGCACCACTCACTTCCTCTGGAAGTCGGGGATGCTGAACAGCACCTGGACCACGGAGTTGAGGTAGCAGCTGTTACCCAAGTTCCGGATGCCGGTGTAGCCGGGCCCGCGCAGGGGCTTCAGTGGCACGCCGGACTCCTGGATCAGCTCCCACTCGCCAACCCGCTGGTTCACGTCTATCTCCAGCTCGGTCATCGTCTTGTCCGTCTGTGTGGGAGGGGCACTTCAGACCGGGGGAGAAACCCAACGCTGCACTTTTTGCCTTAATCGCTCACCAAGTCTCAGCTGATGCCCAGCCATGGTCTAGAACTTGTGGAAGTACAAGCTCAAACATGGGAGGTCTCTGCCTGAACAAGGGAACAAAACGAATGAGATTCCCTCTACCAGAAATGGTTTTCCAATTCTTTTTTTTCTCTTTTTGAGTAGGAATCTCACTCTAGTGCCCGGGCTGGAGTGCGGTGGCATGCTCACGGCCACCACAGCCTTGTTGACCTGCTGGGCTCAGGTGATTCTTCTGCCTCAGCCTTCCAAGTAATTGGAACCACAGGCATGCACCACGACGCCCAGCTAATTTTCTGATTTATTGTAGAGATGAGGTCTCGCCAAGATGCCCAGGCTGGTCTCGAACTCCTGGACTCAGGCAGCCCTCTCGCTTCTGCCTCCCAAAGTGCTGGGATTACAGGCATGAGCCACCAAGCCCAGCTGTTTTGTTTTGTTTTTTTTTAGTTGGAGTTTCACTCTGTTGCCCAGGCTGGAGTGCAGCAGCACACTCACGGCCACCAGACTTGACCTGCTGGGCTCCAGTGATCCTTCCACCTCAGCTATCCAAGTAGCTGGAGTACAGACACACGCCACCACACCTGGCTAGTTTTTGTGACTAACTGTACAGATGAGGTCTCACCAACTTGCCCAGGATGTCTTGAACCCCTGGGCCCAAGCAATCATCTCGCCTCAGCCTCCCTAAATGCTGGGATGACAGGCTTGAGCCACCACACCCAGCCCAAAAGATTTTTAAATCACAAATGAATGTTGATTTCATTACTTTTTTCTACATTTACTGAGATGATTGCATGATTTTTAAAATTATTTTATTTATTTATTTAGTTGGAGTCTCACTCTGTTGCCCAGGCTGGAGTGCAGTAGCACTCTCATGGCCACCCCAGCACTGACCTGCTGGGCTCCGGCAATTCTTCTGCCTGTCTTCCAAGTAGCCGGAATTACAGGCAGGCGCTACCACACCCAGCTAATTTTTTATCTATTGTAGAGACAAGGTCTCACCACGTTGCCCGGGGGGGCCTTGAGCCTGCGAGCTCAGGCCATCCACTCGCCTCAGCCTCCCAAAGTGCTGGGATGACAGGCTGAGCCACAGAGCCCAGCCCCAGCTACTTTTCCAACTCTAGGAAAATCCCTCCTGCCCCCTCAGATGGTCGCCCGTGCATCACCTCCTCAGAGACGCATCCTTGATCCCCTAGGGTAGGCCCAGTCCCTTGTGAACTGCTATTGTCAGCGACGGTAGTGCGCGCCACCTCTCACTCATCAGTTTGCAATTATTCACTTATTTATCTGAGAAGGGACTGATACCTGACTTTCCTTCTAGAACATAAATAGAGTAGGAAAGCGAGGGTCACGTCTCTCTCATTCACAGCACCTAGCAAACAGTAGATGCTCAGTAGTATTCACTGAGTAGATAAATGATTTTAGAAACGCTTTCTTTTCTTTCTTCTCTTTTCTTTTTTTTTTTTGAGTCAGAATCTCACTGTGTTGTCCAGGCCGGAGTGCAGTAGCATGCTCACGGCCACCCCAGCGACGACCTGCTGGGCTCTGGCGATCCTTCCACCTCAGCCTTCCAAGGAGCCGGAGCTATAGGCATGCGCTACCATGGCCAGCTAATTTTTTATTTATTGTAGAGACGAGGTCTCGCCAAGTTGCCCAGGCTGGTCTTAAACCAGTGGGCTCAGGCAGCCCCCTCGCCTTGGCTTCCCAAAGTGCTGGGATTATAGGCGGAGCCACTGAGCCCGGCCTAGAAATGTTTTCAAAGGAAACCCACTTATCTTGGGGACTGGGTTAATTGTAGAAGCTCCCCCCAAAACCCTACCTCTGCCGCAAGCAAAGAAGAGGGGCCTCACAGGGCAAGAACGAGAAGAGCCTGAAGCTGAAGGGGGTCTCACCTTCTGCATCTTCAGCATGTCGATGCCAAAGTGGGAGAGGTGCTCAGCCAGGCTGGGGTCCAGGACCATGTCATCCTCATCGTACGAGTACACGTCTAGAGCAGAAGGCAGGAACCAGGTCGGGGCAGTGGCTCAGGACTGGCCTGGCTACCCTCCCACCTCTTGTCCAGGGGGTCTTGGGCAGACACAAGGACAGCCTGGAAGGGTCCCCCTCTTGATTGCCTTGCGTATGAGTAAGGTCACAGCCCTTCTGGGATTAGCTGTCAGTGAAGACAGGTGAGCAGGGTGAGGGCTGGAATCCACTTTGATTCAGATTCCACCCTGTAGAATGAGGAACTAGGATAAGATAGGTTTGGTAGGAATTAGGATTAAGGGAGAAGGCGGCCATCAATGTTTTGGTCTTGCCTGCAGTATTTTTTTGTTTTTGAGTCAGAGTCTAACTCTGTCACCCCAGATGGAGTGCAGTGGCACGCTCACGGCCACCACAGCCTTGACCTGCTGGGCTCAGGTGATCCTTCGACCTCAGCCTTTCAAGTAGCTGGAACTGTAGGCATGCACCATCATGCCTGGCTAATTTCTTGATTTACTGTAAGGATGAGGTTTCGCCAAGTTGCCCAGGCTGGCCTCAAATCCACAGGCTCAGGCAATCCTCTTGCCTCGGCCTCCCAAAGTGCTGGGATTACAGGTGTGAGCCACCGCGCCTGGCCTATTTTCATTTTTTATCAAGAGAATGCATTCACATATCATCTGTGTCCTATAAAACGACAAACGATGAGACACGTTCAAGGTGGGGGTCTGGAGGGAAGTACCAGCTCCATCAGGTGTGATGGTGCCCAACTTGACAGCCAGTGGGTAGCCTGTCTCCCTGTAGTGCTCCACCGCGTGGTTGTTGCCCCCGCTGCCATCAAAGTAGCGTCGGCCGCAGAGGATAGAGCCATCTGTCAGGTTGAGCCACAGGTTCTCTCTCATGTCACACTTGGCGCACTTCCAGCCACTAACCCAGGGAGAAGAAAGGTAGCCAAGAGGTCGGCCAGGTGTGCGCGGGAACAGCAGAGTAGGGTGCTGCAGGCCCTGCTGGCCCAGGAGCTCTCCGGACACCCCCAGGCCTTGGTCATCTCCCTCCCTGCACTGCTCCCCACCCTCTCCCCGACCAGATTTCCCACAGGATGGCCTCTTTGCCTTTGCTCTGGGCTTACATCCCAAGGCAGAGGGGCCAGGCCTCACCAGGGAGGGATTCGAGCAGGGTTGTCCAACTGCTTGAGGTTGAAGGCATGCTTAGACACCTGCCGAACTTCCCCATCCCAGGCCTGCACCTCCTGCTTGCGGGAGGCTGAGTCGGCCGAGAGCAGGGCCTCTACCGCACTGGTCACCTGGGGGAAGCAGAGGCTCAGAGACAGCACCCAACCCAGCTCCCCACACGCCCCTCTCCCCTCTGGTCTTCAGTTCTGTCAGGGTTTGCCCAGCACATCACCACCCGGCCATCTTGCCCTAGAGTCTTTGGCAGGGTAGGAAGGTGCTTGTACCCGATCTCTGACAATGTCAGGCAGCCCCCCCAGCCCATCTCGAGCAATCTCCAGGTAATCTGGCAGAATGACAATCTTCACATCCTCGTCATATTCAAACTTTTCCTCAGTGAGGTCGAACCCGCCTTCGACACCTGGAGGAGCAGGGAAGAAAAAGGAGAGTCGGGCAGCCTCCGTGGGTCACTGTCCCTCACTGTCTCTTCGAGAGCTCCAGGCCACGGATCAGGCCCACTCTGTCACCAACCTCGTGCCTCTGAGAGCTGAGCAGGAAAGACCAGCTCAGAGGGAAGACTAGGACTGCAGTGGTGCTCACCAATAGCCAGCCGGGTGGGCTTCTTCCGGGGCGGGTCTCCAGTGCCTGCAGCCGTGTCTTCCTCTTTCTGCAACGAAGCAGGAAGGGTGGATCAGCAATGAACACCACGGGAGAAACGAATGGGGAGGGTGGAGGGGGCAGAGTGGCCAATCTCAGAACAGAATGAAGCTGAAAAGCATCTGTGCCAAGTTTCAAAGACACAAACAAAAGTAGGTGGAAGGGAGAAATCAAGGCTAAGAGGAGGTCAGAATGGCGCAACCAGATGCAGAATGGGTGCCCATGGAATGTGTCTGAATACACCAGCCCTTGCCCAGCCCTGTCTCTACCGGGCGCCGGGTCCGCCGGAGGTGCAGGTAGACTCGCTGGCCTGTCTTGTTGAAGTGTCTCTCCACATACTGTTTCCCAAAGCCCAGGAATGTGTTCATGCAGACGTAGAGGCCACCCTCGGACTCCTGCAGAACAAGAGGCAAGGCAGAAACACAAGGAGGATGAGGCCTGGCAGAGCAAGGGAACCGAAGACCTAGAGTCAGCAACTGCTAGGGTTCCGACCTCCAGCACCGTGTGGTCCTTGGCAAGTTAGATAGCCTTTTAGGACCTGGTACGTGGTTGAGATTCTTCCCACTTCCTCCTATAACTTTGGTAACAACTCACAAGGACAACAGGAGCTGAGCAACACTTATCAGTCACCATCCATCTTCCCTCTTGCTCCTTTCTGGGGCTCTGGAGTCCTCCGATCGCTCACAGAGGACTTCCTTCGCCTCTTTCCAGGGGATAAGAGATCCAAAAAGTAAATGGGGATCAAACGCGGCAGACTTCCAGTGCCGAGGTTACTCAGAGGCAAAAGAGGGCTTTCCACGTCAGACACTGAACCCAGACCAGGGACACCTAAGACAAACCCCATCTTATCTCCGTGATTCAGAAAACCTTCCAGCCTGGAGGGGCAGAGAGTCCAGTATCTGAACAGTCCATCCAACCCTGGAGCTTGCCAGCGAGCCCAGACCCCTCCTTCACCAGACTCTACCAGCTAGTCAAACCCTGGTCCCCACGGTGAGTCTCCCTCCTCCCCCGCTGCAGCCTTGCTCCAGGGAGCAATGCCTTGTGTAGGACTCACAGCTAAATCTGACCCGGTCTGGCAGCATCACGAAGTCCAGCAGTCTCTAACCACCACCTTCCCCGCCCCTGTGACCAGTAAGTAAGATCCCTGTGGACGTCTCATCAGCCTCACACCTCCACCTGTTGTTAGAACAAGCTGGCAACGCTTGCTGAGACAGCCAGAACACACATCACCCAAGAAGAAAACGGAAAGTGTCCACCCCGAATTGCAGCTGAGGAGGGAGGACAGACTTCGCCCAAAGCTAAGCAAGTCTTCCAGGGCCTCTATTAAGAGTGATGGAGAAGGTGGAGGAGGAAACTGGAGACAAGAAGAGTCCTCTCCCCTCAGATCCAAGGCTCTGAGCAACAACAACCATCTTGTTCCTGGAATAAAAGCCTCAGTGGCCTTGAAAATTTATCTGCTGTGATATTAAATATAAGGCACGGTCCAAGGTGTTCTGTATCACTCCCTAGAACAGTGTGGACTGCAGTGTCCATGAACAAATAGAGCATTTCTCACCAGGGAGGTCAATTAGGCTCTTTCTACCATGAACTCAATTTAAAGATAATCAACTATGCTGGAATTCGGCTTGGTTAGCAAAGCAACTAGGCCACACTGGAGATCTCTTGACTTGGGTGAAAGAGAGAAAATGTCAGCAGATTACAAAAAACCCTTTTGGATCATTCAAAGCAGTTGGTAAAGAGCAAGAGAGGAGTGTACAGAGGGACCCACTGACTTTCACCATCTGCTAGTAATTAAGAAAAACCTTTTCCTCCTGGGAGGAAAGAGGGAGATCTAAAGTGATCAAACTCTGCTGGAAATAAAAGATGCCGCCTTCATCCAGGACTGGGAACCCTGGAGCTCTGCGCTTAGCGATCCTCTTTTACCTCTGCCAAAGCCCGGCTTCAGAGGAGCAGCACATCGCCCGGGCCCAGATCAAAGCCCGGCAAACCACGCAAACCGCCAGTCACAGCCATGATCCTGAACTGGGCCTCGGATCACGCCGCTCTACTCGGCACTGGTGATGCATTCATGAAGCCTTTCCACTCTGACTTGCAGTTTTCGGGCCATGAGCTGGCCTGGCGGAACACCCTGGACAGGGCCCAGCAGTTTGAGGGGAGGGGTGGCGAGGGGGGCGGGTCCGACCAGGCTGCTGCCCTCTCAGCTTGGGCCCTGGAGGGCCTCGGCTTGAGGGTGCCATGGGAAGGCAGGACTGCAGGAAGGGAGGTGCCGGGTGGAGCCCGCGAGACGTGAAGCATGGTGTGGGTGGCGGCTTTGTGCAACTCGTCAGGAGCGGCAGAGCGAAGGAAAGGGGCCTTGGCATCCTCCGGGAAAGAAACCGCCTCTCCAGGAAGACTTCGAGCGCGGTTCCTCTGCTGTCTGTGATGGGCTGGGGACGGGGTCGGGAGGGGGCTGCGGCCACAGCTCGCCCCGAAGGAGAAACGACTGGAGGGTCCCTCTCCCCTTGCCTGCCCCCACCTCCTCGCCCCTGTCCATTTTGCCACGGGAGGCGGCCGTCCGCCCCGGCCTTGCTCAAAACCGGCCGGCCTCAGGGCCCACCTCCGGATCCGCAGCCGCCTCGAACCGCGCTCCCCGCCCCCAACTCCAGCCCCGGCGAGAACGGCGGGGAGTCTCCCCATCCCTCCCAACGCGACTACAAAACCCGGAGGGCTGTGCGCGGCAGGCAGGGCCGGCTCCCGGCTCCCTCCAGCGCGCGCTTGGGGGCTGTAGTCCTCCGGCTGGGCCGCGCCCGCCGCCCGCGACAGCAGTCAGGGCCGCGGGCGACTACAGCGCCCACAGTGCTCCGCGCGCCGCGGCGCGGGAGCGGCCGGCGCGGCGGCTTCCGGGGGCGGTAGTCACACGACGGCCGCGGCCAGCGAAGAGCGGCGGCGGAGCGCGGCGGGGAGACTACAAGTCCCATGGTGCCTGGCGGGGAGGCGGCGGCCAGAGCCTTGCAGGCCCCGGGAGAATGACCAGGGCGATGGAAGGAAGTCGTGCTCGCTGCGGACGTGGGGACGGGCTTACCGGCGTGTCGAAGGAGAAGGCGCACTCGTCTTTGTGGACCCGGTCTCCAGCCTTAGGGACCCGGATCGTCGGTAATACTGACAGCAGCGCCTCCTCACTCAGCTCCGCCATGACACCGGCAGCAGCGCCTCCACACACAGCGGCTCCCACCTCTCCCAGGGCCCCGCCCCCTGCTCTCCGCGTCCAATGAGCGGCCCTCGCTAGGCGCATGCGCCCAGGGAAAGCCGCGCGAGAACGGCCGTTGGTCGAAGCCTGCTCGCGAGTGCCCCGCCCCCGCCCCACTCGGGGCCACAGCCAATGAGAGGCGCGTCTGCTACAATTGACGGCTGAGAGAGCCAACCCTACTCTTTCAGGGCAGGCGCGCACGCAGAGCTGCGAGGCCGAATCCGGAGTGGTGGCTTCTGTGACTCTGGGACTCGACTGTCCCTTTGCGTGCCTTCTATTGACGAGCAGAAACTGACGGTTACTTAGACCTCTCAACCCCAGAGACTTTCCTGGGGACCTGTCCAATCGGAAAGTAGAGGGGCATCTGCCTTCCTAATATTTAAAAAGTGGGTCTCCGATGAGGCAGGTGACGAGGGCGTGGTGTCGAGTGATAGATAACTCTGTCAACCAATAAGGTCACTCTCTCGCCTCAGAAGCCCTATCACCACTCCCGCAGGATTTATGCATAACAGCGTAATCGCTCATTCCATTTTGTAATAAAGGCATCTGTTCTTGAGACTGGAGGTCTCGAAAGCGAAGACCGGCACTCCTCAAAGCCTCACGATGCGCGGCTCGCCGGCTGATGCTGAACAAAAATCCCCTTTCCAGGGAGGCGTCACCCCGGGCAAGCCCCGCGTCAGTCCATTGGCCGTCACGTGTTCATGATAGACGTCCTCTCATACCAATGGCTTTCTTCGCTGGAGGCGGGCCTCACGCAGCGGGCCTATGGTAGCCCACGTAAGCTCAGCCAATAGAGTCAGGGCAGGGGGCGTGGCGGGAAGTTTGAAACTCGTCGCTGCGGGAGTTGACCCTCGAGCTGCTGTGCACCCAAAGGTGGAATTGGGGCCCGGTAAGTGATTTGAATAAACGAGCGAATCCGTTAGAGGGCCTGGCAGGCCCAGAATGAGCCGATTGGCCATCCGCATCAGTCATTAACCTCCCGGAAGCCTCTGGCCCAGCGGCCAGGATGTTCCTCAGCTGGAAACTGGGAAGATAGGGGGTCTGGGGTCGGAGGTTCGACACGGTCGCGGCAACGGCTGAGACCTGAGTCACTTCTCACAGGCATCCCTCCTCCTCGCCTCGGGCGGGCCCTGCCCCCACCCTGCAACTCCTGGTTGAGATGGGCTCAGCCAAGAGCGTCCCAGTCACTCCAGCTCGGCCTCCGCCGCACAACAAGCATCTGGCCCGAGTGGCGGACCCCCGCTCGCCTAGTGCTGGCATCCTGCGCACTCCCATCCAGGTAGGGAGTGGGGCCGGGCTGGGGAAGGCGGCCAGACTATGAATTCTCGAGCCTCTGAGTCTGAGACGGCCCTCATGCCTATCCCCACCCACACCTTATTTTCTGCATTCTCAGTCCACCCGGGTAGGCTGAGTGTCTGAGGGCCTTGGCAGTGGCTGCCTGGAATCTGGGGAGGAGAGCAGTGCTAGGGCCCAGACTTGTTCTAGCCGATGGTCCCGACAGGTGGAGAGCTCTCCACAGCCAAGCCTACCAGCAGGGGAACAGCTGGAGGGTTCTATACATGTCCAGGACTCAGATCCTCGCTCGCCTACCCTTGGTATTGCACGGACACCTATGAAGACCAGCGGCGGAGGTCAGTGTCGGCCCCCAGAATGTTGATGGGGCTGTTGCCCATTCTTGGTTCGGGTCGCTGAAGCCATTCTCTGGGCTCCCGCTTAAAGGGGCCTCCATTCTCCTGCTTTGCACCCATCTCACTCTTTTCTCAACGTGTTGCTCCCTCTCATCTTGGTTTCTCACTTCCAACTTGCTCACCCACCGGGGCATGAGTCCTAAAGCTTCTGCATCTTTTCCTCTTGGCTGCAGAGTCTGTGTCAGGAGTTGCCATTGACTTCACTTCTTTCCTCTAGACCCTCCAAGCCCGCCGGTGAAAGAGCTGAGCAAAGTACTGGAGACTGACGCACCCTCATCGGCTTTTCCTCCAGAACCTGTTCTGCCCCTGGAGGCACCTTCATCTTCTGGATCGGACTTGCCTCTGGGTGCCCCGAAGCCACCCTACAAGCAGACGGGGCTCCCCTCCAAACAGGTCTTTTCCAAGCAGGAAGCAAGTCAGCCCACAGAAGCCCCTGCGGCCAGCCAGAGCTCGGACAAGCCCTCGAGAGACGCTGAGACCCCCCGATCTTCAGGTACAGAGTCAAAGAGCAAGGTGTGGACCGAGGGTCATGTTCTGGGGTAAGTTCCACAGGCGAGCGTGGGAGTGAGCCGCAAGCCCCTGGTCCTTGCTTTGACGCCTTCCGCCTAGGTTCGAAGCGTAACAGACGGAAACCAAAGGGCAAGGTACTAGGGAGGTCCCCCCTCACCATCCTGCAGGATGACAACTCCCCCGGGACCCTGACACCGCGACAGGTAAAGGGAGAGAGGGTGAGACCGGTCACTAGGATATCTAACCGAGGGTGGGAGACCCCCTTACCCGGACCGGCCCTGTCCTGCACAGCAACCCCCCAGCCAGCACACACTGCCTCTTGCAGGGTAAGCGGCCTTCCCCGCTCAGTGAAGATGTTGGGGAACGAAAGGAAGGACCCGTTCTTGGAACCGGACAGCTTCCGAAAACGGGAGGACGAGCACGGGCACAAGGCCAGGAGCACGACAAGGAGAACCAGCACTTTCCCTTGGTTGAGAGCTAGGCCCTGCACAAGCCCAGCGCCGGGTCACCTGGGGCCTGGTGACATTCTCTGTCCTCTCACCCCTCCTTGCTGGGAGACGAGGAAGGTCCCGTTTTCTTTGACGGCTCCTAGACTACCAGTCTTGGACTGAGAGCTCTGTCGGGCTTGCTTTGTGTCTTGTGTGTTTCTTGTATATTAAAGGAAGTGATTTTAAATGATGCCTTAGAAGGCGTGTGTACACCTGGCACGGGGGCTTCTGCGTGGAGAAGGCGCCTGGAGAGCTTGTGTTGCCTGACCTGGGCGCTGCCCCACTGACACTCAGAGCTCTTTCTGCACAGCTCCCTTGAACGGCAGTGTCCCGGGGCTGTGCCCTTGGCCCTTTTCTTCTACTCTCCCTAGGTGTTTACTTCTAGGATTTTAGCCACCAATTCCCTATATTCTGGTAACTTCCGGGACTCTCTGTCTAACCCTGACCTTTATCCAGCTGTCCTGCAGTCTGTCTAAAACTGGACTTGGGGTCTTCCCCAAAAAGCTATTCCTCAGCCCCTCCTCCCTAGCCTTGTGAGTAACACTGACATCTACCCAGCTGCCCAAACCTCGGCCATTATCTTGAATCCTTCCCCTTCAATATCCCATATTCTGGCGTTTGGTCACTAAATCCTAGTGATTCCCTTTTCCTTTTTCTTTTTTTAATAGTCAGGATCTTTTTCTGTCACCAAGGCTGGATTGCAGTGGTAGGATCATGGCTCACTGCAGCTTTGAATTTTTCATCTCAAGCAATCCTCCTGCCTCAGCCTCCCAAGTAACTGAGACTACAGGTGTGAACCACCACACCTGGCTAATTTTTAATTTTTTTGTAAAGTCGGGGTCTACTATGTTTCCCAGACTGGTCTCAAACTGCTGGCCTCAAGCAATCCTCCCAAAGCATTGGGATTACAGGCATGAGCCACCACAGCTGGCTAATTCCATGTCTTTAATCTCCTCCCAATCCCTCTCCCTTGCCCTCTGTCCTGTCACTCTTGCATTTCTTGCCACCTGCCTCCTACCTTGTTTTGCTAGTGCCAGTCTCTCCTGCCTCCGTCTCACCAACCTGTACTCTGCTGGGGTGATCTTTCCGAGAGGCCTAACCAGTGATGTCACTACTCTGCTCGAAACGCCTCATTTGCTTTCTGTTGCCCTTAGGGAAAAGTCTAGACTCACCTGGCACTCAAGGCCTTTAATAGTCTGACTTTTCTAAGCCTCCTGTACAAACACATACACAGGCACCACAGGCAAACTGGTGTGAACTGTTGCACACGGGCCCCCAGCCACCTACTGACGACCTTCTCCCGACCCATCTCCGGCCCCCCCATGAGGCTTGGGCTTCTGCCTGTCCTCCTTTCTGCCCACAAGCCTTTATCACAGCACCCGCAACCGCCGTTGCCCTTAAACGGGACCTGGGTCTTTCTGGAACAGACAGGGAGCAGAGACCAAGCACCACAGATGTACCAGGGTGCTACGCTTTATTGCAGGTGTCTTGGGAGAGAACAAAAGAAGGTGGAAAAGGAGAAGGCATGAAGAAGGGAGCCAGGGCCCTAGTGGTGCCCGAGCCATGGACACAGGGCTGAGCGCCCAATGCCACCCGGGTCTGGACAAAGGGGGCGGCTCTGGGGGAGGAATGCTAGGGTCTGGGGCCTCAGACGGGAAGCCTGCTGGGCCTGCAAAGGGCTGGGGAGGGGCCGGCTGTCCTTGCTTTTGAAGGGAAGGAGTTGGACTCTGTTGGACTGTGGGGAAGGGCGGCCATGGGAGGAGACGGGGCAGCTCTTTGCCCCCGGGTCCCTGACGCTGCCTCCCAAAGGCACAGTCCCCACACTCCCCACCGCCCTCGGAGGAGGAAGCTTAGTGGGAATGGCACCTGGGCTGGAGAGAAAACCTGAAAGAGATGGGGGGGCAGCTGAGTGTCTTCATGGCCTTCCACGCCCCTTCCTCCGGCTTCCTCAGTTCCAGATCTTTAGGAAGCTGTCCCAGGAACCTGTGGCCACGGCCATCCCATCAGCGGTGACCCCCAGGCAGCTGACCCTGTTGTCGTGGCCAGATAGGATGCCTGAGGGAGAGGAAAGGCGTCATCCTGTCTCCCGTGCTGAGCTGGAAAGCAGCATGCGCCTGAGCGTGTGCATCTGCGTGTGTGCGTGTGCGTGTGCATGTGTGTGTGTGTGTGAGAATCCTAGATTGGGCACAGGATGGGCTCAGCCCCGAAGAAGGCTGAGACCAAAAGAGGATTACCCTAAGGGCAGGGGTTTCTGTGGAGACCAGTTTCTGTCAAGAGCTTGGGGGAGGGACAGGGTCAAACACGGAAACACTGGACGTCTCTGGGCTGTGAGAAAAGCCAGGGGCACCTTGACAGGTACTGGGAAATGGAAGGACACTATTTGCCATAATCCTTGTTTCCAGACGAAGAAACAGGCCCAGAGAGAAGCGACTTGTACAAGGGCACGTAGAAAGCAAGCAGCAGGTTTGGGATTTGGCTTCCGCCCTGGCCAGTGTGACCTTCATGCGGCACCTGGCCTCTCCCAGAAGAAACCACGTGCTCGGACCAACTGCAGATCGGGCTGGTCCTAGACGGGCCTCTAGCCCGGGTCAGATCTCCCTGATTCCAGTCTGAGTTCATTTTTCCCTGGGGTGGTTGTTTCCAGAACCGACTGGACCTTCAAGGGCCACAAGTGTCAGAGAGGAAGCAACCGCGACACTGGGCGATGAAGGGGGCTGCCTAGGCAACTGTCCTAGTTGGTCCCAGGCTGGGCCCCAAGTGGTCCTGCGTTCCACGGTGGACTGGTCCAGTGGCAAGAGACTGCAGGAAGGGGTCCCCACGGGAGCTGGTGGGGGTATGGACGGAAAGGGAGGGTGCTCCCGGCTGAGGAAGCCACGGGGACGGAGCGGTCCTCACCCACGCGCTCGCACTTCATGGCGTCCCAGACGTTGCAGTTGAAGTCGTCGTAGCCAGCGAAGAGCAGGCGGCCACTCAGGGAGAAGGCCACGGACGTGATCCCGCAGATGATGCTCTCATGGGAGTAGGCGGTCAGCTCCTGGTCGGCCCGCAGGTCAAACAGGCGGCAGGAGGCGTCGTCTGAGCCCGTGCAGATGGCCTCGCCATTGGGGAAGAACTGAGGGCACCGGCGGCAACGGGGTCAGGACTCGGGCCTGGGACAGCCCGTGGCTGCCTCCCACCTCCACGGCCCCCACCTGCCAGCTCCAGGGCAAGCTGCCCCTCTCGTTTCCTGGCCTGGGGCGGCGCGGACAGCCTGCTGGTGACATCCCTACTCTGGCCTGCTCCTTGCTACAGCACTGCAGGCCGGCCTCATTTCCGTGTTGCCAGCCAGAGCACCAGGCGTGCCTGAGGTCACCGGCCAGAGGGTGGAAGTTGTCGCAGGTTGTCCCACTTACGGGGTAGGTGGGCTAGATCAGAGTGTGCAGGAACAGGGCCAGGCACAAACACGTGGCCTGAACCTCCTGAGGAAACGTCAGCTAAGCTCAAACTAAGGCAGAGACTCCAGCAAACCGGCCTGTACTTTTCAAAACGTCAATGACAGCCAGGCTCGGTGGCTCAGCCTGTAATCCTAGCACTCTGGGAAGCCGGGGTGAGTGGATTGCCTGAATCTGTGGGTTCAAGACCAGCCCGGGCCACTTGGAGAGACCTCTCTCCACAACAAATCAAAAACTAGCCGGGCGTGGTAGCACCCGCCTGTAGTTCCAGCTACTTGGAAGGCTGAGGCAGAAGGACCGCCGGAGCCCAGCAGGTCAACGCTGGGGTGGCTGTGAGTATGCCACTGCACTCCAGCCTTGGTGACAGAGTGAGACTCCAACTCAAAAAAACAATTTTTTTTTTAATGTCAATGATATGAAAGACAAAGAAAGGTGGAAAAGATGGTTGGGTTCAAAGACTAAAAAAATACTGCAAGGAAATGCAGGATTGGCTCCTGGATAGAACCAAATCATAGCTCTTGGAGGGCATTTTTGAGATAATATTAGTGAAATTTGAATCTAGACAGCAGACTGGATGATTGTGTCGATGTTAAGTGTCCCGGTTTTCAGAATCATGCTGTGGGTCTGCTGGAGAAGGGCTTTGTCAGGAAGTACTCAAGGAGTAAAGAGGCATGATGTCTGCAACCTACTCTCAAAAGACCCAGAAAAATGGTAACAAAACATCTACCTTCCTCAAGGTGAGCGTGTATCTATGGAAAAGCCAAGGTGATAAAATGTCAGCTGTGGAGCTGGGGGAAGGTGTAGGGGAGTTCTTTGTCAGTCTTGAAAGCTTTCTGTGAGGTGAAATTCCTTCAAAGGGTCAAGTCAAGAAGAGAGAGAAAGGGCTGGGGAGGCCACAGGAGGGACAGAGGGTGTTCACTGTGTGTGCCCTGGGGGCGGGGTCCCGTGGACTCACACAGATGGCGTTGATGTCCGACTCATGGCCCGTGAAGGTCTGACGGCAGGTCCCCTCACGCACGTCCCAGAGCTTGGCGCTGGCGTCACAAGCCCCCGAAATGAAGAGGTTGAAGTCGGGAGACACAGCCAGGCTCATGCAGTCGCCCGTGTGTCCCACAAACACAGTCTTCTGCTGGCCGGTCTCAATGTCCCACAAGGCACTGCCAGGAGGGAGGAGGGCCGTCACAGAGGAAGGCCAGTGCGTGCCCAGAAGGGACCGCCTCCCACTGTGGCACTCAGCCTCACCACGTGGTGTCCCCCGAGCTGGTCACAATGTTGTTGTCGTCCAGGAAGCGGCAGCAGGAGAGATAACCTGGAGGCAGTTAGAAGGACAGTGCCCTGGCTCCCCGGCCACAGCCCACCAGGGCCCGGCATTCCCGGACCCCCGGAACGGGAGCAGAGGGCCTCTCACCTGTGTGCGCAGAGAGCTCCCGGCTGACCTTGACGTTGCCTTCGCGGGACTTGAGGCTGTAGATGGAGCACATGTTGTCCAGCCCCCCACATGCCACAAAGTTCCCGGAGGGGGCATAGGCACAGGTCATGACCCAAGAGGAGCGCAGCGGGATGGCGTGCACCTGCAGGGAGGGTGGTTAGCAGAGGCGGGCCGGAGAAGCTAGGCCCAGTGCCTCGAGGAAGGCTGGGGTGGCAGAGGCCGGGAGGCAGGGCTGATACCTTGTTGGTGGTGTAGGTGTCCCACACGATCAGCTTCCCGTCTTGGGAGGCACTTACCAGCAGCCTAGGGAGACAACGCTCACGTCAGGCAAGCCGCTCCTTCCTTCCCCTCTTCCCCCAGGGCCCGTTTCAAGCCTTACTTGGAGTCAGTGGCCCAGTGCATGGCATAGATCTTGGCCAGGTGCCCCCTCAACGTCCGCCGCGTCCGCATCTGCACGCGTCCTGCCACCTCCAGGCCAGACGCCAGCTGCAGAGAGGGGCAGTTTGTATCAGGGTGAGCAGGGGACGTACCCAGATGTCTGACACAGTCGCTGCCCTGGGCCGGGTCCCCCAGGCTTAGAGAAGTAAGTTCCTGCTCTGGAGTGGCTTAGACCGATGCGGGAAATACATGCATGGCCAGTGGCGTGATGCTAAGGGTTCGACAGTCGCCTCTCGGGTGTGGTTCCTGTGATGTGACTGCGCCCACCTTGGCCAATTCCAAGTTGCTGATGTGAGGTCTCTGGGGACGGACTAGACTCTGGGTTGCAGCAGCCTGCTCTCACCATCCCCGCGGCATGTTCAGCGCGTGTGCGTGTGTGTGCGCGTGTGTGTGTGTGTGTGTGTGTTGGAGCTTCACTTTGCCGCCCAGACTGGAGTGCAGTGGCACACTCACGGCCACCCCAGTGCCGCCCTGCCAGGTCTCTGGTGATCCTTCCGCCTCAACCTTCCAAGTAGCCAGAATTACAGGCGCGTGCTACCATGCCCGGCTCATTTTTGACTTATTGTAGAGATGAGGTCTCGCCAAGTTGCCTGGGTGGGTCTCAAACCCGCGGGCTCAGGCAATCCACTCGCCTCGGCCTCCCAAAGTGCTGGGATGACAGGCTGAGCCACCAAGCCCGGCCGGTCAGCTCTTTAGCAGGACACCCGGGGCATGACTGTGATCCCGAACTGCGCCACCTGAAACCTGTGGCCTTTGAACTCTAACCACATTTTTTTGTTTTTGAGTTGGAGTCTCACTCTGTCTCCCAGACTGGAGTGCAGTGGCTCCTCCCAGCCACCGCAGCCTCGACCTGCTGGGCTCTGGCGATCCTTCCGCCTCAGCCTTCCAAGTAGCTGGAACTACAGGTGCGCGCTACCACGCCCGGCTCATTTTGATTTATTGTAGAGATGAGGTCTCGCCAAGTTGTCCAGGCGGGTCTCAAACCCATGGGCTCAGGCCTCCAACCAGCTTCTAGACCTAGGCAGGGAATCCATTCAACAGACTCGATTTGCTATGACTTGCTTTGTTGTCTTGGGCAGGTTACTTACCCTCTCTGAGCCTGTTTCCTCAAGGTGTAAAATGAGGCTTATCATAGCATTGGCCTTACAAAGTTGTCATGACAATTAAATGAAATTAGGTACTTAAGCAACTTGGCCCAGCGTCTGACTCATGGCAAGTGTTTTTTCTTATTATTAGCACACTTAATCCAGTCTAAGATGCCATCCGCTCTAAGGAACGCCATTGTTTGCCGTATCACTAAGAAAGAAAAGACGCTGCCAGTTGAAACTGCAGAGCACTGGCCATTGCTGGAGGCATCTTAATTTCAGAGATGGCAAGATGTGAAGAAATGCACGTCTCAGAGAGGGTGAAATGCAGCACAGACAACCAGCAACTGGAGTCTATGAGGGCGTTATGGCATACAAAGCACTGTCGCTGTCTCCGCCCTGGCGGCCCTGAGAAGGCTGCGCTCACCCTTGTCTTATGGACAAGAGCAGGAGCGGGGTCTGCGTCTGGCATCCAACATGTGCCCGGCTCAGAGCCGTCTCGCTCCATGTGTGTTGTGTGAATTGATCGATGCCCTTCCTCACTCCAGGGACGTGCTGTGCCAAAGCTCGGGTGCCAGGCTGTCGCAGGCCGGGGAGCTCCCACCTCCCCCGACCCGTGCCCTGCCCCCAGGGAGCGGGAGTCTCACCTCTGCCAGCGTAATGTCAGCGCAGGCCTTCCTGGCATCCTGCGGGGAGAGCAGCCGTCTGGGAGGGCAAGGGCAGGGTGGGGCAGCAGGTGCGTGCCTCTCAGGTGGACGGGGCGCTGGGGCACGGGGGTCTCAACCAGAGCTCTGGTTCAGAAAGCCTCTGGCCACCTCCAGGTCAGAGGTCTCTAAAGTGTCACCCAAGAGCACCCCCGCCCTGGGTCACACTCCCTGATCCCCCAGCCCCATTTCCCGGGACGCCGGACGAGGGTTCTGGGCTTACTGCAATCTGCTTCTTGAGCTGTTCTGCCTCCTGCCGCAACTGTTCCATCTCCCCCATGGCTGACAGGTCGAGGGGTCGCTCCGGCTCCTGCCAGAAACACAGTGGCTGGTGGGGGATCCCCACCAGGCCTGCCACCGTCCCTCCCTCGCAGCCCACTCCAGACTCCCAAGGGCGGGAGCCTACCCCAAGAAACGCACCGAGTGCCTGTGTCACCCCCCCCATCAGGCCCTCCAGGCTTGGAGTCCTGTGCACCCAGCCCCAGCCGCGCCTGAGCCCCACCTGCAGCCCCCAGCCCCAGGGGCAGAGCCCAGGCCAGTTCTCTCTTACTTGGGCTCTGGTTGGACCTCTGCTGGGGCTCCAGCTCCAGCTCCCGGGCGCCTCTTCGCTCCCTCAACTGCGACGCCCGCGCCCGCCTGTCACCTGCCCGGGCTCTGCTGCCAGAGGAGCTGGCCTGGCCTGGCCCCGGCCGGCGGGGGGGCTGGGGGCCTGACCGGGAGGGGTAGGGCCAACCACAACGCCAGGCAAATGAAATCAGCGGCAGGAGTGGGGCGAGAGGACACGGCGGGCGGGAGGCAAGCGGCTGCCAGGGGGACTTGGGCCTGGTCTGGAGGAGGGGGGGGCGGAGTGCATGGCAGCAGAGAGGGGCAGCCCCCCACCCACGCCTGCGAGGGAGGAGGGGCCGGAGGGTGCATCCCTGGTCAGCCTCTCTGCAGGCAGAGATAAGAGCATCAGGCCCCCTGGGATTAGAGCAAAGCTGTGAGGATTAAGGGCTGGTTGGGGGCGCCAGGGAGCGGTGGCAACCACAGCCCCAGGCCCCCCAGCCCAGGCCCCCCGGCGTGATGATCTTGGCGGGCAGGACCCACTTAGCAACCAGGCCGGGAGGCGGGGCGTGGGGTGATGGGTGGCCCCACCGTCAGCACCTGAACCGTGCTCCTTAGCTGAGGGTGGTGCACAAGAGGGTTACGGCAACCAGGGGAGGGGACAGGCAGGAGCTGAGATTAGGAAGGACTGATCTGGATAATCCTTCTTCTCGACAAACCCTGACCAGCTGCCCCGGGTCTGATCCCGGGTGAGGGAGCAAGGTGCTGGGGGTAGACAGAGATGGAGGGGTGGTCTCCCTGCTTTGGGTGAGAGGAAGGCGAGCGGAGAGCACCCCGTCCGCGGCACCCAGTGTGGGGTCCGGCCCCCTCCTTGCCCTGGCTTGCAGGGCCGGGGGCCGGGCTGCCCCCCGTCGAGGCCAGGCTCAGACTGGGAAGACAGGGCTTAGAGTTGAGGCCCAAGGAACAGCTGTCAGGGGCTTGGGTCATTTGCATGAGGGAGCAGGTGGCTGAGATTTCCCTGACAAATCATCAGCTCAAGCGCAGCTCCGCCTCTGGGAGGCCCGAAGACACCTGTCTCCTCCCAGTTAGAGCCACCCCGCCTCCAGCCAGCACAGACACGGGGACACACCGGCGGCTGTGGAGGGTCATCAGGATCTTTATTGCGCGGAGCGGGAGAGGGAGCGGGGCTGCCCCCATCCTCCTCAGCAAAGCATCAGCCCCCTCCCCGCCACTCTTCTCTCAGGGAGCCGCAGTGTCCTCTGCACATCCTAGGCCACAGGCCCAGCCAGGCCTGGCCCCCAGGCTAGTCTGTGCGCCGTCCTCTGAGTCCAGGCCTGGACAGCCCCGTGGGTCCCAAGGTGGCAGGGGCGCAGGCACAGAGAGAGCGCGCCGCTCTGCTCCCGCTGCCACAGGGGGCCTCTTGGGGGTCCTGGCAAGGAGGTGGCCTTCCGCAGTCCAGAGGCCACACTCCCAGGGAGCCGGCCTGGCCCTCACAGCTCCTCCCGGACCCGGGGTGGCTTTCCGGCCTGGCCCTGGCCTCGCTGAAGCCTGCGGCTGGGGGGCTCTGGGGAAGGGTCTCTGCTGGGCATCTCTTCCTCTTCCTCCTCGCCTTCCTCCTCCTCGTCTTCCTCCTCCCGCAGCAGCTCTTTGGCTTCCGACCACTCCTGGGGATGGAGGTGAGAATGTGGCCCCTCCCGCGCCCCGCCCGGGCCACCCCTCCCACGCGGCACACCCTTCCACGGCTGCCTGGCCCTGCTCACGGCCAGGGAGCCACGTCCCTTCCTACCACTCCCCTTACCTGTTCCCTGTGCTCAGGTGCCCACGTGTGCCACAGTGCCAGGGCGCAGCGCCGTCCCCGGGTCACGGCCCACACACCATGGGGGTTCTCCCCACCAGAGCTGAAGGCCACGAGGCGTCCGCAGCGAGGGTGGACCTGAGCCTGGGGTGGGGGGCGGGTTCAGCTCCTCCTAGAGAACTCAGCCCGCACTCCCTGGAGCAAGATAGGGCAGGGGCACGGGCAAGGACGGCACTCCTGCTGTCGGAGCCCACTCCTTAACTCAAGGATGGCTTGGGGCAAATTGGTCTCAAAAAGGCCAGACTGAGGGGGGAGGAGCTGGGAGCCCAAGGGAGAAGGGGCCTTCATGGAGGGTCTCCTGCTGGTTCCTGCCCCCTGGTGGCCTGATTTTTCCCCTCCAGCCCTAAGAACCCCCAGCAAGCTGGCCATGGTAGCTCACGCCTGCAGCACTTTGGGAGGCCGAGGCAAGAGGATTGCCAAGGGTTCGAGACCAGCCTGGGAAACTTGGTGAGACCTCATCTCTACAATAAATCAAAACATTAGCTGGGTGTGGCAGCATGTGACTGTAGTTCCAGCTACTTAGAAGGCTGAAGTGTAAGGACTGCCTGAGCCCAGCAGGCAGAGGCTGCGGTGGCCATGAGTGTGAGACTGCAAGTCAAAAAAAAAAAAAAAAAGAACCCAGGGCAATCTGGGAAGTGCAAGCAGTGCCAGACTCTGGGCAAGAAAAGGATCTTGGAGACACGTCCCACCCCTAAGGAGGGCCTGCAAAGACAAATCACTGCCCCTCTCCTTCCACCCAACTCTAGTCCCTGAGGGCTATCTAGACATTTCCATGGTCCAGGAACGAGGGATACCACGTAACATTTATTCACTGTTTATTATAACCAGGCATTGCCTCAATTTTTTTTTTTTTTTTTTGAGTTGGAGTCTCACTCGGTTGCCCAGACCCGAGTGCAGCGGCCGCTCCCGGCCACCTCAGCCTCGACCTGCTGGGCTCCGGCGATCCTTCCGCCTCAGCCTTCCAAGTAGCCGGAATTACAGGCGTGCGCTACCACGCCCGGCTGATTTTTTGATTTATTGTAGAGATGAGGTCTCGCTGCCCAGGCGGGTCTCGAACCCACGGGCTCAGGCAATCCACTCACCTCAGCCTCCCAAAGGCACGGGATTACAGGCTAAGCCACTGAGCCCGGCTTTTTTTTTTTTTTAAATCGAAGTCTCACTCTGTGGCCCAGGCTGGAGTGCAGTGGCACGCTCACGGCTACCCCAGTCAACCTGCTGGGTTCCCGCGATCCTTCTGTCTCAGCCTTTCTAACAGCTGGAACTACAGGCACATGCCACCGTGCCCAGCTAATTTTTTGATTTATTGTAGAAACCAGGTCTCGCCAAGTTATCTCAGCCTCCCAAGGTGCTGGGATTACAGGCTTGAGTCACTGTGCCTGGTCCTTGTCTCATTCTTTTAGGCGCGTCATCTAAATTACCTCTTACAGGCTGGGTGTGGTGGCTCAAGCCTGTAATCTCAGTACTTTGGGAGGCTGAGTCAAGAGGATTGCCTGAGCCTGCGGGTTCAAGACCCGCCTGGGCAACATGGTAAGACCTCGTCTCTACAATAAATCAAAAACTTAGCTGGGACTGGTGGTTCATTCCTGTAGTTCCGGCTACTTGGAAGGATTGCCTAAGCCCAGCAGGTTGACACTGGAGTGGCTGTGAGTGTGCCACTGCACTCCAGCCTGGGCGACGGAGTGAGACCCCAACTCAAATAAATAGATAAATAACCTCTTATAATAACCCTTTAAAATAAGTATAGGCTGAGCATGGTAACTCACACCAGCACTTTGGGAGGCCAAGATGGGAGATTGCTTGAGCCCAGGAGTTCAAGACCAGCCTGGGCAATAAAGTGAGACTGTCTTTACAAAAACTAAAAAATTAGCTGGGTGTAGTGGCATGTGCCTATAGTCCTAGATACTCAGGAAGGAGGCTTAGGTGGAAGGATCACCTGAGCTCAGGAGGTCGAGGGTGTGGTGAGCTGCGATTATGCCATAGCACTCCAGCTTGGGCAACAAAGTAAGATCCTGACTCAGGCTGGGTGCAGTGACTCAAACCTGTAATCCCAGCACTTTGGGAGGCCAAGGCAAGTGGACTGCCTGAGTCTGTAGGTTCAAGATCAGTCCGGGCAACTTGGTAGACACTGTCTCTACAATAAATCAAAAATTTAGCCGGGTGTGATAGTGCGCGCCTGTAGTTCTGGCTCCTTGGAAGGCTGAGGCAGAAGGACCGCAGGAGCCTGGCAGGTCGACACTGGGGTGGCCGTGAGCGTGCACTGCACTCCAGCCTGGGCCCCAGAGTAAGACTCTGACTCAAAAAAAAAAAAAAGAAGAAATAAAAAAGGTCCTGACTCAGAAGAATAAAATTAAAATACGTACAGTGAAACTGAGCCTCCGGGGGGTTAAGAACCAAAACCTGAACTCGCGCCTTGGCGGCCCCAGCATCTCTGCTACTCGTCACTGCGCTGCCCTTGCTGTGAGGGGAAGGACTCTTTCGAGCTCCCCAAGTCCCCAGAACAGGGACAGCACACCCTGGAGGGACCCCTGCGGGCTGTCCCCCTCCTTCGGGAGGCGAGCCTCACGCCGAAGGCCACTCTGGGCAGCTGCTGAGACCTCCCTGAGGGGAGGCTCAGGCCTCCTGAACGCAGACCAGCGGGAGGAGGGCTGGGAAGGCAGGGAGGGGAAAGGGTTACATGGCCCAGCCATTTCCCTGCATTTGCCTCTGGGGATCTTGCTTTGAATCCCGCCCCACAGCTGGGCCCTCTGCCATGCTCTCCCGCCCGTCAGTCCACGCACCCCGTCAGTCCACGCACCGTGACGGTGAGCGCGTCGGGCTCTGTGAAGAATAGGTCCCCGCCCTGGAAGTCATCATTGAGGTAGAGGAGTCCGCTGGGGAGAGAGGAGAGGAGGCCGTGAGGCCCCACCCAGGCCCAGGCCCGCCGCAGGCGACCGCTGCCTGTCCACCTGCCTGCCATCCCCCCGGGGCTGCTCACCTGTAGTCCCGATAAGTGTAGGCCGGGGGCTCCCGCCAGCACTCTCCCGTGTCGGGGTCGAGCACGCAGTTGTCCGCGTGCACCGGGTGACTCAGGTCCATGCGCTGCTCCTGCTCCCCTGGGACACAGAGGGGTCCGGGAGCCCTTACGCCCTCGCGCCCCGCCACCACCCCACGGCTCCCACCACCCACGCCCGCTCTACTGCTCCGGAGGTCACATCTGGGCGGAAAGGTCAGGCCTCCCCCAAGGGCCGGGGCATCAGGGTGCTTTCGGAGGGAAGGTGGAAGCCCGCCCAGACAGAGGGCACTGACGCGTGCCCCGCAGACCAGGGCCCTAGGCTGGGCGCGAGCAGCGGGGCCCCGGCGGTTACCTTCGATGGCACTCCGGCACACCAGGTGGGTGAAGGAGAGATGTAGGGGCTGCTCCGGGGAGAAGTAGGCCTGGGTCAAGGCCCGCACGCGCTCGCTCACCTCCAGGAGCAGCCTGGCGCCCTGACTGCCCACGGTCCCGGCCCGGGCCAGCTGCAAAGGGCAGGGAAGGAGGGCAGCAGGGGAAGCCGGTCCCAGCCGGGGCCCCGGCCACCGTCGCTGCCCTCCACCCAGCTCTGTCCGCCAGCCCACACCACCCCTGCCGTCAGTCCCGTGGCTGCAAGCCAGGCCCGCAGGCCGCAGGACACCCCGTGCTCCACCCTGGGCCCAGGACTCGGTCTCGGTCCCAGCGAGGGTCCTCCACATCAGCCAGACCCTGGGCTCAGCCTCCTACACACTCTTTCCTCCGTCTCTGAGCACCAGATGGGCCATGGGGCCTCCTTACCTGTGCAGCCTTGAGCACCGTGAGCCCCTCGAAGCGCTCATGGGGGGTGTGAGGGGAGCGGCGGCCACGATAGCCAGACCTGGCTCCAGCCCCAGCTGCGTCCTAAACAGGGAGGGGGTTCGCTATGGAGTTACTCTCCCTGGCCCACCTCACTGCCCACAGGGCTGCAAGCCCCTCCCCCCAGCCCTCCCACTCTGGAAGGCGCTAGAAGCTCCCACAGGTCTCTGCTGGCTCCTTCTCCTAAACTGATGCCCTCTCCAGAGAATGACTACCGCCGTGGTTGTCTGATGCCACTCTCTGGGAAAGGTCCGGAACCCAGCTTGCCAAGGGAACTATGACAGTACTCTGGAGAGCCTTCTACAGCAGGGAGGGCACCTTTGAGAGGGTAAGGACAGCTGAGCAAGTGGGGCAGAGCTGGGGACTAGGCAGAAAGGGCTGGACCATCAGTCCCCAGTGAGCCAAGAACAGAGAACTCTCTCTGGAAACGGGACCCTAACAGGAAGTTGCACAGTAAGGCCAGCCCCAGCAGGAAATGGACTCGAGGCGGGGAGACGGCATCAGCCAGGGTAGTCCTCTGGTCTCTTCCCACTCACCCTTCTCTCAGTAATCTACGGACTGGATTCCACGGCTCCACTGCCTCCCGCTGTGAGTCTCAATTACCCAACAACCTACATGGCCACTCTCCCAGTATTTGGATGTCTACACTGAGATTATTCCCTTTTCTGATACCCCTATTTCTTTCTTTTTTTTTTTTTGAGTTAGAGTCTCACTCTGTCGCCCAGACTAGAGTGCAGTGGCCGCTCCTGGCCACCACAGCCTGGACCTACTGGGCTCCGGCGATCTTTCTGCCTCAGCCTTCCGAGTAGCTGGAACTACAGGCATGTGCTACCACACCCAGCTAATTTTTTTTTATTGTACAGACGAGGTCTCACCAAGTTGCCCAGGCGGGTCTCGAACCCACAGGCTCAGGCAATCCACTCACCTCAGCCTCCCAAGGCGCGGGATTACAGACTGAGCCACCAAGCCCAGCTTCTCCCAGTATTTGGATGTCTACACTGAGATTATTCCCTTTTCTGACACCCATATTTCTTTTTTTTTTTTTTCAGTTGGAGCCTCACTCTGTCACCCAGGCTGAAGTACAGTAGCACGCTCACAGCCACCACAGCCTCGACCTGCTGGGCTCAGGCAATCTTCTCGCCTCAGACTCTCAAAGTGCTGGGATTACAGGCTTGAGCCACCGCATCCGGGTTGATGCCTTTTTTTTTTTTGGAGGCGGGTTCTCACTCTGTCACCCAGGCTGGAGTGCAGTGGCATGATCACAGCTCACTTCAGCCTAGACTTCCCAGGCTCAGGTAATCCTTCGGCCTCAGCCTCCCAAGTAACAGGGACTACAGGCACATGCCATCAAGCCTGGCTGTTTATTTATTTACTTATTTATATTTTTCTTTTTTTGGAGTGGGAGTCTCACTCTGTCGCCCAGACTGGAGTGCAGTGGCCGCTCCCGGCCACCGCAGCCTCAACCTGCTGGGCTCCGGCGATCCTTCCGCCTCAGCCTTCCAAGTCACTGGAACTACAGGCACACGCTACCACACCTGGCTAATTTTTTGATTCATTGTAGAGATGAGGTCTTGCCAAGTTGCCCAGGCGGGTCTCGAACACGTGGGCTCAGGCAACCCACTCACCTCAGCTTCCCAAAGCGCGGGATTACAGGCTGAGCCACTGAGCCCGGCCTATTTATTTATTATTAACACAGACAAGGTCTTGCTATGCTGCGCAGGCTGGTTTCAAATTCCAGGCTCAAAGTGATCCTCCTGCCTTGGCCTCCCAAAGTGCTGGGATTACAGGCATGAGCTACTATACTCAGCCTATTTCTACTGTGCATCTCAGTTTAAGTATCACTGTCTAGTTACCCCTGCATATAGATCTCACCTCTGAGAGACCATGTACTCATACAAGCCATCTAACCTCCTATTCTCTTATTTTTATTTTTGTAGAGACAAGGTCTCATTTATGTTGCTCAAGAGCTGGTCTCGAACTCCTGCCTCAAGCGATCCTCCCACCTTGGCCTCCCAAAATTCTGGGATTACAAGCGTGAGCCACTGCACCCAGCTTTAACCTTCTATTCTTATATTCATTCCTTCAACAAATTTGTACTGATGACCTACCATGTGCCAGGTGCTGTTCTAGACACTGGGGACACACATGTGAAGGAAAGGTCCCTGCTTGCATAGGATGTATATTTTGATATGACAAATAAATTAACAGACAAACCAACCAGATAAATGATGGTAAGAGCTACGAAGAAGTATGAAGGGCTACGACCTTGAGACTGCCCAGACAGGGGTCAGGGGACAGCTAGTTAAAGAGATGACATCTGGCCGGGCTTGCTGGCTCAGCATGTAATCCCAGCACTTTGGGAGGCCAAGGCGAGTGGACTGCCTGAGTTCGCAGGTTCAAGACCAGCCCGGCCAACTTGGGGAGACCTCGTCTCTACAATAAATAAAAAATTAGCCGGGCATGGTAGTGCGTACCTGTAGTTCTGGCTACTTGGAAAGCTGAGGTGGAAGGATCGCCTGAGCCCAGCAGGTAGGGGCTATGATGGCCATGAGCGTGCCACTGCACTCCAGCCTGGGCAACAGACTGAGACTCCAACTCAAACAAAAAAGACTGAGCCCAAATGCCACCCCCTGGTAAGCCTTCTATGACAGGCATGTTGGTGCTTCCGTTTGGATGAGGACATTCGACTTCCATCAAACCTAACGCCTGCTCACACACGTCCCTCCCCGTCTGCTTCCTTCTCTACTCATGGGCTCTCAGAGGGCAGTCTGTGTTCGTCTTCCTTCCCTGGAATCTAGTCGCTTCTAGTACACAGCAGCTATTTAGTGGGTGTGTGCTGAACGAACACTAGCCCAGAGTGAGAGCTGAAGCTTCATAAAATGGTAGACTTAAACTGCTGTTATTTAAAAACTTTTTTTCTCGAGTCAGGGTCTCTACTCCGTCACTCATGCTGGAGGGCAGTGGTAGAACCATGGCTCACTGCAGTCTCAACTTCCTGGGCTTAGGAGATCCTCCTGCCTCAGGCTCCCGAGTAGCTGGGACTATAGGCATGTGCCACCATACCTGGCAAATTTTTTTTTCTTTTTTTTTTTGAGTTGGAGTCTCACTCTGTCGTCCAGACTGGAGTGCAGTGGCCGCTCCCAGCCACCGCAGCCTCGACGTGCTGGGCTCCGGTGATCCTTCCGCCTCAGCCTTCCATGGCAAATTTTTTAATTCTATTTTTTGGTAGAGACAAAGTCTCGCTATGTTGTCCAGGCTCCAACTCCTGAGCTCCAGGGATCTTCCTGCCTTGGCCTCCCAAAGTGCTGGGATTACAGGCATGAGCCACCACTCCCAGCCTGTTAATTAAAACAAAAATTTTAAACCGGGCTCAGTGGCTCAGCCTGTAATCCCGTGCCTTTGGGAGGCTGAGGTGAGTGGATTGCCTGAGCCTGTGGGTTCGAGAGCCGCCTGGGCAGGCGAGACCTCATCTCTACAATAAATCAAAAAATCAGCCGGGCGTGGTAGCGCGCGCCTGTAATTCCGGCTACTCGGAAGGCTGAGGCGGAAGGATCGCCGGAGCCCAGCAGGGCGAGGCTGCGGTAGCCGGGAGCGGCCACTGCACTCCAGTCTGGGTGACAGAGTAAGACTCCAACTCAAAAAAAAAAAAACCAAAAAAACAAAAATTTTAAGGTTAAACTCAGCCTGGTGAATCTGGGTCATTCAACCCAAAATAGAAGGGGTTGCAATGAATGGGAAAAGCCCGTGTCCCTGCTGAGTTCTCGGCCAAGCTAGGTACTAAGCTCATGCCAACCAAGCAGTCCTCCCCCACATGCTCACCCATTCCTATACCGTCGTGGTCTTTGTTTTGTTCTTCCTGCTAATGTCTAGCCAGAGTCCTTGGGAAAGAATGTTCACCCCGAGTTAGGAGAAGAAGGAACTGGTCCACAGCGGAGAGGCGGTGATGAGCGCAGTCCCCATGGCGAATCGGGGGGTGGGGGTGGGGGGGCAGGCTGAGAGCCAGCCAGCAGGCACTGTGCCCGAGGGTCCCAAACTAGCTGCTGGACTCACAGGTTCCCACCTTGGCCAGCTGCAGCAGGACCCCACACTCATCTGGGGTGAGCAGTCCGTCCAACACGGCCCGCTCCGACCCATTCAGCTGCCTGGCATCCTGGGTCAGAGTCACTCCTTCCAGGAGGAGGACGTCTGCCGGGGGAGACAGGGCGAGGTGACTGAGGATCCTGAGGGCGGGCCCAGCGGTAGCTGGCAGCCCCTGGACCCTCCAGGCTCCTCCCACTGCCCCCCAAGGACTCACCCTTCCAGTAGATCAAGGGCTTTGGCTGTGGAGGCTCATGGTCCCAAGTCCTCTTCTCGTGATCCTCTCTCAGGGGTGAGAAAAGCGTTCAGTGGACACAGGACCGTCCAGACCCAGCCTCCCAGCTCGGGCCAAGCCCCTCCCGCCACAGGGCACCTCCTACCTGAGCTCTTCTTGAAGGGCCTCAGGAATGAGAGCGGCAGGGGTCCAGGGATCCTGTGGCAGCCCAGAAAAGTGCCATCACCTGCGCCGCCCAGCCCCTGGCACCCCTGACGTTAGACCCTGGGCCGCCACACAAAGGACCACCTGTTCCTTCGGGGAAGGTGGAGGTCGGAAAGCCCTGGGCGCTGGACCCAACTCTGTTAACAACCAACATCCACAGCACCTAGCATCTGCCAGGCGCTGTTCTGAGAGCTTTACACACGGAAGTGGAATTTACCCTTAAAGTTCACGACAGTCTCATGAAACAGGTAATACGAATGTGCTCGTTTTTCAATTAAGGGCACCGAGACACAGAGTGGTCAAGTAACAACTCCGTATCACACAGCTAGTAGGGCACAGAGTGAGGTTTTCAAGGAACTTCAGAGTTCTGGGTTGTTTTTTTTTTTTTGAGTTGGAGTCTCACTCTGTCGCCCAGACTGGAGTGCAGTGGCCACTCCCAGCCACCGCAGCCTCGACCTGCTGGGCTCTGGCGATCCTCCCGCCTCAGCCTTCCAAGTAGCTGGAACTATAGACACGTGCTACCACACCCGGCTAGTTTTTTGATTTATTGTAGAGATGAGGTCTCGCCAAGTTGCCCAGGCGGGTCTCGAACCCACGGGCTCAGGCAATCCACTCACCTCAGCCTCCCAAGGCACGGGATTACAGCCTGAGCCACCAAGCCCGGCTAGAGTTCTGGCTTCTAACCAGAGTTTCTCACCCAGGGTGATTTTGCTCCCAGGGGACATCAGGCCACGTCTGGAAACATTATTGATTGTCATGGCTCGGGGGTGTCAAGCTGCTCTTGACCTCTACTGGGTACAGGCCAGGGAAACAAGCGTAGGATGTGCCCGCCCCTCCCCCAACAAGAACTCTCAGGTCCAGGTGTCCATGGTGCCCAGAAAGCTGAGAAGCCAGGCTTGATGCTACAGTCCTGGCTGTGGATAACCTCCGCCCTTCAGCCGCCTCTCATAAACACGAGAGGAGTGGTCAAAGCAGCAGCAACAGAGCTTTCTGCATTTTATGCCAAAGATACAGTTTCGGCAGCCCTGTAGAATGGGCGCGATTATTCCAATTCGCAGGTGAGGCTGAGGCAGGAGTCAGGGTCCAGAGCCAGGGGCGGGGCGGGGGGACCACACTTGGACTACAGGCCTGCTGCCCCCATCCAGCAAACAGGGATGGCCGGCTCGTCCCCGGCCTCACAGCTTGGGAAGCGAGGACCAGCGACGCCACCGCAAAACAGAGCGAGCTCCAGACGCGGGCACTCCCTTCCCCCTCCCAGGAGCGCGGGGGGCGGACGGCGGAAAGCGGGTGGCTCACAGGGTCCTTGAAGCCGGTCCCCAGGTGTTCCATGGCGTAGTAGAGCTGTCTCTTCTCCCCCAGGGACCGAAGGATGAAGCGCTGGACGTCCTGAGGGGCGAGACAGAAGCGGTGAGGTGGGGCGGGGAGGCCGAGGCTGGAGGCGCTGGGGTCCGCTCTCCTCTGCCTGGCGGTCTCTGTGCCTCCTGGCCACCGTCCACCTTCCGCCCGCAGCAGCTCCAGAGCTTCCGGGCTCACACGGGGGGAGAGTGGGCATGTAAGTGTGTGAGTGCGAGCGAGTGAGCGTGTGCATGTCTGTGACTGCGCGTGTGTGAGCGTGCGAGGGAGTGCGTGTGGATGTGCGCGACTGTGCAGGTGTCAGTGTCTGTGAGTGGTAAAACGTGTGTCTGTGAGTGAAAGGGCAGGCGGACGGGAGGGAGGGTGTGTTTGTGGGGGTGAGTGTGCATGAGTGCACAAGCACGAGGCCGGTGGGAGGTCAAGGGAAGAGAGGTGAGGTCGGGCTGGGACTCAGAGGTCCAGTCGAACCTGGGGAGCGGTGAGCCAAGACCGAAGCCAGATGCCGGACGGGGGGTTCCCTTTGGTGACCAGAACGCCTGGGTCAGAGGACAGAATGGGGAGCAGGCGCCCAGGGTGCTTCTCAGGTACGTCTGACTGGGGGCTACCCCCGGGGTGAGGTGGGGGTGAGCTTGCCTCCCTCGGCCCCAGGCCGGGTCTTGGCTCTCCCAGTTGGGCCTGGTACTGGCTCAGGGCCTCCTTGGCAGCCTCGTCCTCCGGGTAGAAGAGCAGGACACTCAGGACGTTCTCCACGGCCTGGGACAGATTTCCCACTGGAGACAGAGCATCAGGGTGGGGTGAGACCGACATTTAGAGCACAGTGGTCCCTGGGCAGAGGCAGTGCTGGTGCAGGAGGCCTCCCGAGGCCAACCAGCTGACCCCAAGAGCCCCGTGCCAGGTGGACATGCTCCCTGCTGCTTCCTGCAAGACTGACACAAGCATACTTTAGCTGGAGAGTCCAGAGAAGAGGAGAGAGGAACTGAAGGACGGCGAGAAGCGGCAGGGCGGAAGAAGACCTGGGACCCAGCTCCGGAGCGTGTCACAGGTGCCAAAGGAAAGCAGTGAGGGTCCTCCCGGAGGGATGCCCCCACAGAGCCCTGGCAGTGAAAGCACAGATCCCGAGACAGAAGGGACGGATAGAGAGGCGGGGCTCAGGACGCGGCCAGGACAAGCCTTCACCACCCCTCCCCAACCCAGTCACTCGCAGGGCCACCTGTCCCCAGCTGACCCTGGGCATGGGCCTCGTGCAGCCGCCTCAGCTGGCCAGGAAGGAAGTCGGGAACAGGGAAGCTGCGGCCAGGACGTGTGGCCGTTTCCCCAACGCAGCGCTGCCGGCACTGCAGGACGCGCACCCAGTGCCCTGCGGAGGAGACACACGCCATTTGGCTACGCATGCTCCTCCCTGGTACCCACCTCGCCCCGCACGCCGCACCCCAGCCCTCACCTGCGATGGCCTCGTAGAGCCCCCCGGAGCTGCCAGCCCCCTCCTCCTCCTCTTCCGCGCCCTGCAGCTCCTCAGACCCCTCACAGCTGGCCCGGCAGCTCTCCACCTCCGCCAGGCTCGCCTGCAGGGCCTCCTCCAGCCAGGGCAGCGCCAGTCCTGCCTCCTGGCGACCCAGGAGCTCCAGGGCGGCGTCGTAGGCTGCCTGCGGGGCGGGAGCAGTCAGTCACCTGAGCTGGGAGGTGGAGGTGCCCACCGAGACCCCGAAGCAGGAAGGAAGAGGGGGTGTGGGTCTCATCGGGGTCTGGACTCCACAGCCCACTTCGCCCTGGGGAAGAACCGGGTGGACCTCAGGATCCGCCCGTCAGAACATCAGGCTTTTGCGGCCATCTAGGAAGGAAGCTAAGTCCCAGAGAAGGACTCCCTGCCCGGGTCACCGGAGGCTCAGGTCACCCACGGCCACAGTCCTGCGAGGCCCGCGGATCCAGCCAGCGCAAGGCTGGGGGCAAGACGGGTGGTGCCGACGGTCTCACCCAGTGCGGGGGCGACTCCAGGTCCCGGAAGCTCTGGGGCCGGACCTTAGACATCCGTCTGTATTTGGCTATGTCCTCCCGCATCTGCAAATGCGTTGGGTTGGCCACAAAGAAGGTGTGCGCTGCCGCCGCGGCCAGGTCCAGCTTCTTCAGCTGAGAGGGTGAGAAGGAGGGGATCAGAGGCCGCGGCGTCGGCGGTCGCAGGCCTCCGCGGCCTCACCGGCCTCCCCCCCCAGACACACACTCCGCGACTGAGCCCAGGGGAAGACCAGCCCGTCAGAGCTGCCCACCTCCCAACCTGCAGACACCCTCGAAACCAGGATGCCGGGACTCTCTGGAGCCTGGCGCGGAAGAAAAGGGGTCCGGAAGGCCTCGGAGTGGGAGGGACGCCAGGAGACCAGGTGGAGGCCACCGCTCAGGGAGGTGGGGGAACCCGCTGGCCCCTAGGACCCCCGAGCCGAGGTGTGTGCCGCCGGCGTCCCCCGGCCACGTAGGCAAGGGCTGCGGCGCCGGCAGCTGCGGGCGCCGGCCCGCACGCCCCAAAGGGCCTCGGGGGCCAGCCTGGGCTCCGGCCGTCCTTCCCGAGGCTGCCTCCTGCGCCCTCGAGGGGCCGCCCCGACGCGCTTCGCGTCCTCGGCCGGGCTCGCCCAGCCCCCTTCCTGGCCTGCGCCACGCTCCCCCGCGGCCCCGGGAGCCGCCGCCCACCTCCCGTCTCCGCCGCGCGCCGCCGCGCCCCACCTGGTAGTAGGCCCGCTGCAGGTAGTTGTAGGGCTCGCGGCGGCGGAAGGCGTCCCGCAGCGCGCGCCCCACGCGCAGCCGCGCCGCGCCCCCCGGGCCCAGCCGCCGCGCCGCGCACTGGGTCAGGCACTCGGCGCGCAGCAGCGCGGCGCGCAGCAGCTGCGGCTCCCAGGAGCCCGGCGCGGGGGCCGCGGGGGGCCCCGAGGCGCGGGGCGCGGCGTCCGGCTCGGCCGCGCAGCCGGCCCCGCAGGCCCGCCGCGCGCGGCCCAGCGCCGCCCGGCTGCGCAGCGCCTCCCGCAGCAGCGCCACCGCCGGCGCCCAGGCCCCGGCCGCGTAGGCGCGCAGCCCGTCCGCGTAGAGCAGGTCGGGGGCCTGCGGGGGCGCCCCCGGGCGCAGCGGGGCCAGGCTCGGGGGCTCCGGGGACCCCGGCGGGGGCAGCAGCAGCTGGAGCAGCAGCAGCCGGAGGAGCCGGAGCATGGTGCCGGAGCCGGCGGCGGAGGGAAACGCGGGCCGCGCGGGAGGGCCGGAGGGGCGGGGCGGGGAGGCCGGCGGAGGCCGGCGGGACGGGCCGGCCCGAGCGGGAGGGCGGGTCCAGCGCGGGCCGCCGGGGAGCTGCGGGGACGAGGGCGGAAGGCGGCCCGGGGGGCCCCCGACTCCCGTCCCGAGGGCCCTGCTGGGGCTGGGTGCCCTCCACTCTTGCTCGGGCCCGGGAAAAGGAGCGTGGATGCCACCCACTGACACTCAGCCTGGCACCCGAAAGAACTTTTAGAATGCAGCCCACAGGTGGGTAGCTGCAGGCCTGGGACACCAAGACAGCCCCAAGCCTTCTCTGCCCGGAGAGTGAACTTCTGGGGGGATCTGGCTCTAGGAGGAGAGTGGGGGCGCTGGGGTTAGAGCCCTGAGACCATTTCTGCGCGCCTGAACGAAGACCCTTCGCGCCCAAACCACAAACTCGGGAGAGTCCGCGTGCCCCGCCCCAGCGCCTCTGCCTCCCTGTGCGTGCTGGGGCGCTGCGCGAGCTGCCCCATGTGTCTCGCCGCGCCTGTCTGCGGCCCCCTCCTGAACTGCCCCCCAGGAACCACCGCTGACCATACCCTCCGCCACAGTTCACTGGACACCGCGGTTTCCATAGCAACACTTCAGACTTTAATACAGTTTGCTAAGTAAGATGAGGGTGAGTAGGGCGCCTGGTCACTTGGATGGGAGGCGCCACCTCCCTGGAGTCAGGAGGCAGCTGCCCGAGGCTCAGGGCCGGAAGGAGGCGTGGCTCACCCAGGCCCCTCCTCCGAGTCCAGCAGGCCCCCCTGAGCTACAGAGTCAGCTGGGGGAAGATGGGGCTCCCTGGGCCCCAGGTCCCTCCCCACGCCCTCACACTCTCCTCACCGCCCGTCAGGGAGCAGCGTCTCCCCGCACTTAGCCCCGGAGGAAGTCCAACAGCTCTGCTCCCAGGGGACCCAAGGGACAGTCTGCGGGGCGAAAGGCCCGGGGGCCGGGGCCGGCGAGGAGAGGGCCCTGGCGAGGCCGTCGGGGAAGGCAGAGGCGTCTCGTCAATGAAGGTGGTGATCTCCTCCCGGAAGAAGCCAGGACCCCGAGGGGGTCCCCCAGCAGACCCCAGAGCCCCACTCTCCAGGAACTGGCGAAGGCTGGTCAGTCCCCCACCTTCAGCCTCCTCCTCCTCCTCCTCCTCCTCCTCGTCCTCCAGCCTGTGTCTTTGTCCCAGGTACCCAGGAGGGCCCCCAAGGGCCCTGCTCTGGGCTGGGAGGACCCGGATGTCATCAGAAGATGACCACTTGTGCAGGAAGGAGCCTGGTGCCCGAGGGGTGGAGAAGATGTTGATCTCATCGTGGGACAGGCGGCGGGACAGAGGGACCTGGGAAGAGGAGCGGGTGAGACCTGGAGACGGCGCTGCAGGATAGAGAAGGCGAAGGCAGGAACCAAAATGGGGACCCCTGCGAGACGGCTCCACCTTCTTCTTTCCTGAGTCAGAGTCGCAGTCTGTTGCTAAGGCTGGAGTGCAGTGGCACGATCACTGCTCACCACAGCCTCAACCTCCTGGGCACAGGCGATCCTTCTGCCCTCAGCCCGCTGAACAGCTGGGACTACAGGTGGGTGCCACCACGCCTGCTAATTGTTTTGTGGAGACGAGGGCTTGCCGTGTTCCCCAGGGTGGTCTCAGACTCCTGGCCCTAAGCGATCGCCCTGCTTCAGCTTCCCAAAGTGCCGGGATTACAGGCGTGAGCCAAAGGCCCAGCCAGCTCTGCCTTCTTCAAAACACTTGCTGGGTGGGTAGACCCAGTTCTGAGAGGCCTAAAGGGGACCTCGTTCGTGTTGCGGGCAAGCCTGGGCTGGGGAATGGGGGTTCGGGAGAGGGCGCCGATGGGAGGAAGAGCCCCGCCCCATACCTGCAGGTAGTGGACTCTCTCGAGAGGAGGGAAGAGCATGTGCCTCCCAGGCAGCAGCTTCACCTGGGAGGGGTCGCGGCCCCCTGGTCCCGTGGCCCCGTTGGCATCAAAGCGAACTTTGCACACTCGGCCATCTGCATAGTCATCACAGCCCCCGTCTAGGAGGGAAGAGGGTAGCATGGTTACAGGCAAGGAATGTCCACCCGCCTCCCCCCACCTCCGGGCACCTCAGGTCCTATCGATGGGTAAGCTCCAGGAGGAGAGGGTGTCGTTTGCTGAGCTCAGTGCTGACTCCCTAGCTTGGCACGTGCTGATGCTCCGACGGGAACACCCCCCTGCTCGCCCCCAAGCCCTGTCTGTCCCTGGAGCCCAGGGCTCTCAGGAAGCTTGGCTTCCCCGCGGTGCCGCAGACCTCCCCCGTGTGGTGTCGGGACTCGGGACTGCTTCAAGGGCACGCTGCCTGGTGGGGCCAGAGCTGGGCAGTCTGTGCACTGCGGGGCGGTGGGTGGGCGGCCTAGGGAAGAGGGCCGGCTCCGTCGGGCAGGGGCTCTGCAGACAGCCCGTCCTCTCGCGGAGGGGGCTGGCAGGGGGGCGCAGGGGAAGGGCCGGTGTCCCGGCAAGCAGAGCAAGTCCTCTTCTGACCGTCGTCACCGTCCTCCTCGGACATGAGGGCCACACACTGCTCCCACACGGTGCGCACGTCGGCACGGTAGCGCTCGCAGGACCAGATGAACGAGGGCAGCAGCAGCGTCTGTGCCATGGAGCACCACAGCACGGCCAGCACCATCCAGGGGGGCGCCGAGTCCGACTTCAGGGAGAAGAAGCTCACCGCCTGCCGGGACGCCACAGAGCAGCGGTCAGTGCCCCGGCCCAGGCGGCCGGCCCAAGCCAGGGAGCCCGGCACAGTCAGCGGGCCGGAGGCACGAGGGCTGCCGGGCCCTGGGGGGGCCGAGGCTGACCGAGGGCGAAAGGAGCAGCGGGGGCGGGGACTGACCCCGAGGGAGGCCGGGCGAGCCGGCAGTGGGGCAGGGAGGAACCGGAGAGGTGCTGGAGTGCGCCCTGTGGGCGTCCACCCAAGGGTGCTCGGAAACCGTGGGGCAGCCAGAGGGGACGGACGGAGCTCCGCGGCTGGGAGACGGGCCTGGGGGAGACGGCATGGGAACCGGGAGACAGACGGGGGGGGGGGAATCGCGAATGGCATGGGGGATGGGCAGAGGGGAGGAAGACGAGGCGAACGGGAGCAGACAGTGGGGCTGCCGGTGGTGGGTGGAGCTGGCGGTCAGGCGATGACGCTGGGGCCTCAGCACTGGGGAGGGCGGGTGCGGAGGACCCCGATCTCACCAAGATGGGCACCCCTGTGAGGGAGTCATAGAGAAAGACGATCGCGCTGACCAAGTTGGTGACCTGCAGGGACGTCTTGGCCGACTCGGAGCCATCCAGCGAGGACCGCCGCTTCCCCCGGGCGTCTTCCACCACGATGGCTGGCACCTCGAAGGCTGGCCGGGCGCCCGCGCCCCCCGGCCCCCCACCCTTGGGCGCCCCGCAGCCCCCCGCTCTCCGGGCCTGCCGCGCCCGCCTGGGCCGGGCCCACAGCGTCTGGTAGAAGGTGATGGCCACGCAAACCAGCCCCATGACGATGCCCCCCAGCAGCAAGAGGCTGAAGCAGACGCCGAAGCCGAGGCCGATCTTGGAGACGATGAACTGGCAGCCCTGGGCGTAGTAGCGCTCGCCGTTGTTGTGCCAGCCGATGGAGGGCAGCGTGGAGAGGATGAAGCTGACCATCCAGATGCCCATCACGGCGTGCAGCGCCTGCTTCTTGGCGTTGCTGAGGCGGTAGTTGACAGGCCAGCGCACCATCCACATGCGGTGGTAGGACAGTGAGGCGACCGTGAAGCAGGTGGCCAGGGCCAGGGTGTAGTAGGTGGACACGAAGACCTTGCAGATGCTCTCGTTCCAGTCGTAGTCCGAGGAGGCCTGCCGCCGCAGCTGCACCACGGCGAAGGTGGTGAGGGGCACGGCTGCCATGAGGATGTGTGTGCCCGCCAGGAAGCAGAGCAGCAGCTCCAGCGGCTTGTGCCTCTGCTGCTTGGCCGAGATGCTGAGGATGATCCAGGCGTTGGCCAGCAGGGCCAGGAGCCCACAGGCCAGCCAGGACAGCGCGCTGGAGCGCAGGGAGGCCTCCTCCGCCCCCGCCCCACCCCGCGCCATGCTCCCCTCAGCCCCCCGGCCCCGGCGCTCCCGGGGGCGGGGGCCGGCCTCACCCAGGGGCCCCGCTCACACACGCCCCCATGATGTCTGCGGTCCCCGCCCTGGAGCGCAGCAGGCTGCCCTCAAGCCCGCCCGGCCGCTCAGCATCGCATGACTGGCAGCTGAGGGCTGTGGAGGCCGAGGGTCAGCAGAGGCGGTCCTCAGCCTTCATGCTGGGCGGGGCCTTCCTTAAGCGTCCCTGCAGGAGGCAAGCTGGCTGCTTTTCCCACGAGGAGGCTGGAGGAGGCTGGCTGGGGGCTCTGGGCCCCGTGCCGGGATTCCTAGGCCTTCTTTTGCTCAGACTCTTGACCAGTCAGGAATCTTCTGGCCGCCCAGGGACTCGCGGTGGGGCTCAGCCCCCTGGACAAGCTGCAAAGGAAAGACGAGAGGCAGAAGGAAGGAGGGCAAAGGTGGGGCCTCGGCTGGCCTCCCGTGTCCCCACTTCTTGAGTCTCCAAAAATGACTGCGTGTGGGGGCTGAGGGTCATCGGGGGCATTCCTCTGCCTCACAGCAGAGGGCCAAACACCCCACCTAGAGGAGGGCTCCTGCTCGTCCGGCCCTCCAGGAAAGAGGGTGTTCTCGCCTGCGGTCTCCTCTAGCCCCTTCTCCTCCCTCTGGAACCCCCAGGCTCCTTCTCAGAGCACCCCCTTCCCCCCAGCTTTCCCTCCTTGTGCTACTCCAGCCCTATCTCCATGGCCCCAAATGTCTCCTGAGAGCTACTGATGGGAGACACGTGACTTGTTTCTTCTTGTACCTCCACAGCGAGCTGGGGGGCAGTTTGACAGCCCCCTCCCGATCTGCCAGCCCCCCAGAGCCAGGGATCTCAGGGTGCAGCCCCACCCCCCGGAGTGAAGGACCCCCCTCCAGCTGCCCGGATCTGGGAAAATGGGAGAACGCGCCTGGGACCCGGGGGCTCGGGAACCTGAAGGGGGAAGCCGCTGACATCAGAAGCACCCAGAAATGGAAAGGGGGGAGCCAGGGAGGAGGCGGCGGCTGGGAGCAGAAGAGAAAGAGGGGGCAAAGTGGTAGTATCCGGAAATAGAAAGAGCAGCTCAGAACCCCCTGGCGGGAGGAGGCGCGGCGGGAGGAGGGAGGGGGAAGGCTGGAAGAAAAGCCGAACGCTCAGTGAGGCGCCGACTCCCACTGGGAGATCTCGCTTCTTTCCTCCGCTGGCCCGGAGCCTCAGTTTCCCTCCCACAGAGGGAGGATGTTCCCATGTCCGTGGCGCTGGGCTTCAGTGCGCCCCGCGGAGGGGCCGGAGGGAATCCGGCGAGGCCCTGCGCCCAGCGGAGGCCGGCGGGAGAGGCGGGCGGCTTCGGGGGCGGCGGGGCACAGACGGGGGGCTCGTTCCCCCCGCGCCCCCCCGCCCCCACCTCCGCCTTCCCTCCAGGGCCCGGCGCGCCCTAGTTGCCATGGCGATGGCCAGCCCGGGGGAGGGGCGGGCACTGGCCGGGCGAGCCCCACCCTCGCCCGCGGCCTCGGACCCCTTCCCACCCTCTCCGCCCGTGCCCGGGGTGGGCTCGGGAAGAAAGGGCCGGGGCGCCCGCGGGAGGGGGGAGGCGGGAGGACGTGAAGGACGGAGAGAAGGCGGTGAAGGACAGAGGCCAGCGGAAGGCGGGAGGGAGGCCCCGGGGGCTCCGGCCTCCGGGGTCCCTCCCTTCGGGGTGAGGGGGCGAGGCCCGCGCTCCGCCCTCCGGGGCCCGCCGCGGTCCGCAGGGCGGAAACAGCAGGTGGGGGAGGGCCGCCGGCGGGCGCGCAGCAGCGGGGGAGGGGAGGCCGCGCGGCCGGGGCAGGGTCGCCTTACCTCTCTGCGCGCGGCGCTGCCCGGACGCGGCGCTCGCGGCGGGCTCTGCCGGCGCCCGCCGCCCGCCGCGCGGCTCGCCCGCCCTGCCGCCGCCGCCGCGGGCCTCCGCCTCCCCCTCAGCCCGGCCTCCCGGCTCGGCCCGCGGCGCGCTCAGCCTCGGCCCGCCCCGGGCGCGCAGGCCCCCCTCCCGGGCCGCCCTGCCGGTGCGCGCCAGTTCGGGGACTGGAGGACGGCTTCGGGGGGCACGAGTGCCAGGCGGAGGAGTGGACGGCGGCGGGGGGAGGGGCGAGGGAGGCGCGGGGGGCGCGGAGGACGGCCGGGAGCGGGCTCCATTGGAGAGCCGGTTCGCGTCCTGCCCCCGCCCCGCCCGCCTCCCGACGCGCCACGGGCTCCGGGAGCGGCGGGGCGGGAGGCGGGAGGCCGCGTGCGGGCCGCGCCGGGGTGGCCCTGAGGCGCGTGGCCGGGGTGCAAGCTGGGCGCCGGTGGAGCTGGGGCAGGTGTGCCCCGGCCAGAGGGGCTGGGCGGCGCGCGCGCGCCCCGCCTCCTCCCCCCGGAACGCACGCTCACGCTCCCCTTGGGGCCACACACAGTTTGCGCACACGTTCGTCGCTCGTCGTCTTGCCTCCCTGCCACGCACACGTACACCGGGGCGCACTCCACCCCTGCGGCCTCCCCCACGGTGTATCGCAGACGTGTCGTTACGCAGCCCCAGCCTCACACACACACAGGCCCACACAGGGCCCTTGGAGCGTGGAGGGGGGCGGGCGGCCTCCGGGGCGTGTTTCCCTCCCTGAAGAAACTTCATCTCCTTCCTGGGACACGCCTGGCAGCCTCCCCTCCCCTCTGGTCTGGCCCCAAAGACCACATCTCTGGTCCCTCGAGAAGGGTCCACACCTCCGCGCCTCTCCCTCCCCCTCTCCCTCTCTCTCTCTCTCTCTCTCTCTCTCTCTCTCTCTCTCTCTCTCACACACACACACACATACACACACCGCGCGCGCGCGCGTGAGCATCTTCTTTCTTTCTAGTATTTTATTTTCCTTTCAGCTCGGGGAAGTTGGGGTGGGAGGATAGGGGAAATGCAAAGTAAGCTGTGGGGGTCCACAGCAACTGGGTGGTCTCCACCTCCCCCTGCAGAAGGCAAGCTGGAAAGAAGGGGAGAGAGGAAAGGGGAGGGTGGTGTGAGGAAGAGGAGGAGGAGAGAGGCAGAGGGGGCTGAGAGCAGTGTATCAAGAAGGGCAGGTAAGCGCATATTTGTAACCCCAACTTCCCTTTGTCCTGAGTGGTCTGGAGGAGGGGCAGCGCTGGGCAGGGGCACCGAGGCCAGGGCCACCACCTCTCCCAGAGGGTCCCTCAGAGGTTTCACTCTCAGACTTGGACCTCTACGTCCAACAATGCTCACTTCCAGAAGGTTCTGCACAGGGTGAGGGCCTGTGTTCCCAGCCTGTGCTCTGATGAGAACCGAAGGCTTTTTCCGCTGGTCACAGGATTCTGCCGCCAGCGGGGGACAGAGGTGGGGTTCTAGGCAGCGAGGCCTTCTCCATGCCCCGTGCTTGCAAACTCCCTGAGACAGCCCTTGCTGTGGGTGCTGGGCTCCTGTGGATCCAGCGGTGTGTACTGGGTGCCTGTGACTAGCCACCAGAGATCTGTCTGGCATTTGTCCCTGTGCTTAAGAGGCAGCAGTGGACCTAGGGCCAAGGAGCCCGGGCTGGTCCCACCTCCAGCACTTGCAGCTGTGTGGCCCTGGGGAGTCCGTCATCTAGGCTCTCTGGGCCCCGTTTCTGGTCTGTAAGCTGGAGGTGACCATCTCGGTTCTGTCACTGCCAGCCTTGCAGATTTCTGTAAGGTTCCACTAGACAGGATGTGAAACTGGTTTGCACGCAGAAACATGTTGCTGGGGTGACAGGAATTGTGACGCTGGACAAGCGTGCAGCTGTGTGCATGGGCATGTGTCTGGCGGCCTGCAGGTGCGAGGTCGAGAGGGGAGTCTGTGCCCTGCCAATGCGGGTAAGGCGTGGGCAGTGTGGGCGGCAGGGGCTGGGGGTCAGGGCCTTTGCACCTGTCTTGGCCTCGACTGGCTGTGTGGTCTTGGGCAGGCCCCTGTCCTCCCCGGTCCCAGGGGGTCCGGGAAAGATCTGCGCTCCAGCCGCGCCCTCCAGGCCAGACCGGCCTGGTCCTGCACACGCCCCTTGGCTCCAAGTGGGAAGTGGGGGGAGGGGAAGAGAAGTCCTCAGAGGAGGGCTAGGACTAGAACCAAAAGGAGATGGAGGCGGAAGGGTGTGGTTCAGCCCTTGGAAAACTGAGTGTAAGGCTCCGGTGGTGGGGTGGGGCCTAGGCCAGGGGCTGGAGCAGAGGAGGAGAACCGTGGCAGACTGCAGGGGTGGGGGTGGAGGGGAGAGGAGAGGCCAGAGGCCGGGTCGGCCACATTCATCTGGTCCACAGGCTCCGAGCCCGACAGGGGAGCCCGCAGGAGGCTGCTCCCTTGGCCTCAGCCCTCAGGTGAAGGTACACGTCTTCTGGAAGCGGCTGGAGGACAGAGACAGAGGAGAGCACATCACCCCGCCGCCCCCTTGTGTGCCAGCCCCTCCCTGACTGCTCTTCCCGTGCAGTGCCAGCCTCTGGGCCTCGCCTCAGCGCCCTGTCTGCAGACTCCCACTTCTGCCTCCCTCCCACTCCTAGCCATCCCTCCCCAGCCCCCCCCTGCCTTCTCCTCCTGCCCCTCCCTCCCCCTCTTCTCCCCGCTTCAGCCCACTTCTCACTGGGGGCACTGGCAGGTCTTCTTCTCACTGAGGAGTCTCTTGATCTGAGACATTCGCTGGGCCTGGCGCTGTCCAGGGACAAGGAGGGGAGTCATGAGGGTCCCAGGCCTCCAGAAGGGAGGCGCCCCTTGGAGGGGGCAGTGGGAGCAGCTGGGAGAGGAGAAGCAGTCACTGTGGCTGAGGCCATCTGTCCTGGAATCAGCTCTCAGCTCCTTCCTGTCTCTCCCTCTGCATGGGATCTGGAACCGGGCAGCAGGGGAACTTGGGGGAGGGCAGAGGGAGCCGGGCAGAGCAGGTCCCACTCGCAGGATGCCGGGGCCAGGACTCAGGTGAGGGAGGGTCTTGTGGGGACTGGGGTGGGGTCTGTGGAGACTCACCCGTCGGTGCCGGTACTTAACGCAGCAGTAGAAGATGCCGAGCCCAGAGAAAAACAGAAGGCCTGCGGCAGTCCCCAGCACGATCAGGAGCACTGGCTGGGCATGGGGGAACATCTTGGACAGAACTGCAAGAGAGCGCGGTGTGTCCGGTGCGCTGGCCGCCAGAGGACACCCTGGCTGCCCGCCCGTTCTTGGGGGGGCAGTGCACAGGGCTCTCAAAGGCCACCAGGGCTTGAGCGGACAGAGCTGAAGAAGGAGTTGTATGTTTTAGAAACTGCAGGGCTGATCTGTTGTGGTGGCTTGACTTACACCTGTAATCCCAGCACCAAGGTGGGAGGACTGCTTGAGCCCAAGAGTTCGAAACCAGCCTGGGCAAAATAGCGAGACCTCGTCTCTACAAAACAATAAAAATCAGCCAGATGTGGTGTGTGTGCCTATAGTTCCAGCTACTCAGGAAGCGGAGGCAGAAGAATCGCCTGAACCCATGTGTGGTGAGCCTGGGTGGCAGAGTGATACCCAACTCAAGAAAAAGAGACTGCAGGGTGTTCTGGAGAGCTAGAAGCAGAGCTCCAGAATCCGGGCCCCACACATGTGTGTGCGTGTGCGCGTGCGTGTGTGCACACGTGGAGCCAGGGAAGGAGCTCTCGGTCAGCTGGGCCCCGTTCCTACTGTAGACCCCAGGAAGGCGGACACTTGTAGGACAGCAAGCGGAGCTAGGGCCCGGGACCATGCCCCACCTCACCTGGGCACCTGCATCTCTACCAACCGCGGGAGGGCCCCACAGCTAAGGAGCCGGGCTTGGGGCCAGGCCACAGCACCCGGGTCCTTACCCTCCATCTTGGACTCCAGCAGGACACGGCCCCCCTCACTCAGCAGACACTGCCACGTGCCCAACTCCGGGTCCAGCACCCACACCGCCTTCGCCTGCTTGGAGACCTTGGCTTCCTGGTTCTCCAGCTTCAAGCTCAGCGTCAGCTCCGGGGAGGCGGGTCCCCACACCTTGCAGGTCAGATTGTTCTGGAGATGAGTCACTGCAGAGGAAGGAGAGGCTGAGGCTGCGAGCCGGGCCTCTGGGTCCCCGGGCCGCTGGGACCCCAGCACCTCCAAGCTCTGAGGGGATTCAGTAGCACCATCGACTGATCTGCACACGTGTGACCTTCTCTTAGCTTCTCACAGCATGTTTTCATGCAGTTGGAAGCAAGGAGACACAGCTCTTGAGGTCCCTGGTCTTGGATTTGAATCCCAGCTCCCGCCAGGCTCAGCAACTCAGCCTGTCATCCTAGCACTTTGGGAGGCCGCGGTGAGTGGATAGCCTGAGCCCGCGGGTTCGAGACCCGCCTGGGCAACTTGGCGAGACCTCATCTCTACCTCAGCCGGGTGTGGTAGTGTGCGCCTGTAGTTCCAGCTACTTGGAAGACTGAGGTAGAAGGATCACCTGAGCCCAGCAGGTCAAGATTGCAGTGGCCGTGAGCAGTGTGTCACGGCACTTCAGCCTAGGTGACAGAGTAAGACTCTGACTCAAAATATATATATAAGCCGGGCTTGGTAGCTCAGCCTGTAATCCCGCGCCTTTGGGAGGCTGAGGTGAGTGGATTGCCTGAGCCCGCGGGTTCGAGACCTGCCTGGGCAGCAAGACCTCATCTCTACAATAAACCAAAAAATCGGCTGGGCTTGGTGGCTCAGCCTGTAATCCCGCGCCTTTGGGAGGCTGAGGTGAGTGGATTGCCTGAGCCTGCGGGTTCGAGACCCGCCTGGGCAGCGAGACCTCATCTCTACAATAAATCAAAAAAATCAGCCGGGCGTGGAAGCGCACGCCTGTAATTCTGGCTACTTGGAAGGCTGAGGCGGAAGGATCTCCAGAGCCCAGCAGGTTGAGGCTGCGGCGGCCGGGTGCAGCCACTGCACTCCAGTCTGGGCGACAGAGTGAGACTCCAACTTAAAAAAAAACCCAAAAAATGAATCCCTGCTCCACGGCTTACTAGACGTGGGTCTCTGCCCAAGCTCCTTATCAGCCTGTGCCCCAGACAAAAATGCAGGGGTCCATGAAGTGCGTGAAGGGCAGAGGCATGGACTGAGCACCACGTGTCAGCCATTGTTGTCTGTGGAGTGGCGGTACGCTTAGAACTCAGTGCGGAGCCTGACATGATGGTCAGGAGATCAGATTTTGCTTTCCTTCGGAGACAGACGAGAAGGCAGCCCACAGTGGGGTCTCAGCCGGGGCCCGGGGGTGGGGCACAGGCGCGACAAGGACCCTGAGGAGCCGGCCCCGGCTGGCTCGGGGATACGTCGCTTCCAGACCTGCCCCAGATGCAGAGGGCCCCATCACTTGCACCAGGGGACCAGGGTCCAGGCCCAGGGTCCAGGCCCAGTCCCTAGGCCCGCGCCGGGCCCCGCCTCCCGCCCGGCCCCGCCTCCCCCCGCCCGGCCCCGCCTCCGCCCCGCCCGGCCCCGCCCCCCCCCCCCGCCCGGCCCCTCACCTCCCACCACCAGGAGCCTCAGCTCGTGGTGCAGCTTTCCGTCCGGGAGCGTCAGGGTCAGGTTTCCAGAGCCCGCGTGCCGCGGCAGGGCCTGGGGCAGGGTGAAGGCCAGCGGCAGCTCCTCCCGAACCCGCAGCCTGGGGTCCTGGGCGGCCTCCCGCACGGACACCGCCGCGCCCTCCAGGGAGAAGGCCAGCCAGGCCCGGGGGGAGGCGGCCGTCTCGGCCCGCCACCGCAGCTCGCCGCTCAGGCTCTCCGCCTTCAGGTCCAGCGGGAAGGAGAACTGCAGAGGCTCGCCCTCCCTGGCGTAGTAGGCGCTCGAGGCCTTCCGGAAGCCTGGAGCGGGAGGGAGGCCCGTGAGGGGGCGGGGGCGGGGGGGGTCGGGCGGGCCGGCGCGGGCGGGCGGCGACGGGGCGGGCGGGCCCGCGACGGCCGCGCGCCCGCCCTCCTGCCGGGGCCTCGACCCTTCCCACTTCCTGGCTCTCCTCCAGGCTCCGCCCGGCACGACCCTGGGCGGCCGGCGGCCCAGCCGCACGGCCCCTTCCTCGGGATTCCCGGAGCCCAGAAGCCGCTTGGCCTCCGCTTCTCAGGGCCACGCCTTGTCACCCTGCACAAAGTAAGAGCAGACGCGCAGATGGGGTTCCCGTGCGCCTGGCACGGTTCTCAGGGCGTTACGCCGTATTCCTCGGGGTGGGTACCGGCATCGTGCCCACTTTACAGGTGCAGAAACCAAGGCACAGTGACTCCCCAAGGTCACGTGGTCATGGCAGAGCCAGGGTTTCGATCAGAGTCCACGCACTAAACCCGCCCGCTGCACTACCCTGTGTCCCATAAGCACGCAGAGGACAGGAGGGGGCGACCCTGACGTCCCCAGAGAGCCTAGCTCAGGCGTAGAGGCACAAGGCGGAATGGCATCGGGGCTGGTTTGTGGGGCCTTCGGTCCTGGGAGACGGCGCGTGTGCAGCGGCCACTGTCCTGGCGTCTCAGCCGGGCTGGCCAGCTCGGTGGCAGTGGGGAGCTGAGGCGACGAAGGAGATCGACGCCCGGACCTGCCTCCTTCGGGGCCTCTGGGGCCTGCGCGTCTCTGCCTCCCCCATCCCTTCCTTCCTCCATGTCCACCTGCCGCGGGGCGGCTGTGAGTCAGTCCCTGGAGGGCTGGGGCCCCGGGATGCCCTCGGGACAGACCTCAGCTGCCGGGCGCCTGGGCCTAGCCTTGCCCCCAGCCCCCCGCACCAGGCCCAGAAGCTGCCAGCGCAGAGGGAGGGCTTGCTGGCCCACGAGGCGCGGAGGAGACCAGGGAGAAGCAGGCCTCTCACCCAGCACCACGACGTCCTTGCTGAACTCCAGTGTCTTCTGGTCCTGAGAGACGGCACAAGTCCAGCGGCCACTGTCCTGGGGCTCCAGCTGAGACAGGGAGAGGCTGCGGACCCCGCTTATCTTTTTGTTCCCTGGACCTTGGCATTGCACGGAGGGGTTCCTGCCCCGGGGGCCCTCCAGGCTCAGGGTCAGGCTCTGTCCCTGCAGCAGGCGAGTGTCGGAGTTGGCAGTCACTGTGGAGGAAGCAGGGCACCCGTGTCACGCAGGAGACGGGCAGAAGGCCCACGGGAAGCCAAGAGCGTCTGCGCTCTCCCTGGTCCCAAGGCCTTTCCTCCTGCCCCAGCAAGGCAGGGTTTCCCTCACCCCTCGTCTCCGTTCCCCTCTCCCTCCTCTTCTCCCTTGGCTCCCTCCTCCTTCCCTCCTTCCCGTGGTTCCTACCCTCTTCTTTCCCTCTGGCTCTGGCTCCTCCTCCCTCCTTCGTGGTCTGGAGGCCTGAAGAAGGCTGAGGAGACCTGGGGACGGGTGAGCTCCCTCTCTGGGATCTGAGGCATCCCCTTCTCAGGCTGGCTTGGGGGCAGGGCTGGGCCGGGGGAAGGGAAGTGAGCCAGCTGCAGGGGTCCTCCTTCCTGCCTGCCCCACTCACATGCAAACACCAGCAGCTCCACCTCCGTTTCCTGTCCAGCATTTCACAGATGTAAGTCCCCGAGTCTTCCAACTCAAGATTCCTGATGATCAGGGGAAAAGATCCTTGGTCCCACAGGCTTTTTTTTGACTCGACACGTGGTTTCAGCCTGGTGCTACCTAAGAGAAGAAGCCGTGTGGGGGAGATTGAGGTGCCCAGATGACATGGCACCCTGGCAAGGGTATGCCCACAAGTCTTCTGACCTGAGTTGTGCATTTCCTGCAGAATCCACCTCTCGTCCCATCAGAGAACCCAGTCTGACCGGGAGGCCCCATCGCATCCATTTACCTGGCTGGGGCGGTCGCTCTTTAACCCCAAATAACATGGTGCCCCTATCTAGAGAGCTCCAGCCCCTGCATGCCCAATTTTCACACATCATCTCAAGTAATCACCACAAGAATGCCAAGAAATAGGTGCTCTTTTGCTTATTTTGCAGATAAGAAAACTGAGACTCAGAGATAAGTGGCCCAAACTGGCCGGGCTTGGTGGCTTAGCCTGTCATCCCAGCACTTTGGGAGGCTGAGGCGAGTGGACTGCCTGAGCCCACGGGTTCAAGATGCCCCCAGACAACTTGGCGAGACCTCTTCTCTACAATAAATAAAAAAATAAGCCGGGTGTGGTAGCACATGCTTGTAGTTCTGGCTACTTGGAAGGCTGAGGCGGAAGGATCGCTGGAGCCCAGCAGGTCGAGGCTGCGGTGGCCGGGAGCGTGCCACTGCACTCCAGTCAGGGTGACAGAGTGAGACTCCAAAAAAAATAATAATAAATTGCCCAAACTATTCCATACTGTTGATAGGAGTGTAAACCAGTACCATTTATTTGGAGGGTGATTTGTAATATCTATCAGAATCACAAATGCACATACCAAACAATGTCTGCCATAAGAGGACAGGTGAAATAAGTGACACTTCACCCACACAGGGGATTGCTATGTAGTGTTAAGAGAAGGATGAGGAAGCTCTTTGTATACTGATAGGGGACGATATCTAAGAAACATCACTAAGCCGGGCTCGGTGGCTCAGCCTGTAATCCCATGCCTTTGGAAGGCTGAGGTGAGTGGATTGCCTGAGCCCGTGGGTTTGAGACCCACCTGGGCAAGTTGGTGAGACCTCATCTCTACAATAAATCAAAATGAGCCGGGCATGGTAGCGTGCGCCTTGTAGTTCCAGCTACTTGGAAGGCTGAGACGGAAGGATCGCCGGAGCCCAGCAGGTCGAGTCTGCGGTGGCTGGGAGCGGCCACTGCACTCCAGTCCGGGCGACATAGTGAGACTCCAACTCAAAAATTAATTAATTAATTAAATAGAAATAAAAATAATAATTTAAGTACAAAGACAATTATAGTGTTAATAGAGTACAGTGTTAGACAAGAGAATAACAGCTGTGTACGACAGGACATTCTTTTTTTGAGTTGGAGTCTCTGTTGCCCTGGCTGGAGTTCAGTGGCATGATCATGGCCACCATAACCTCGACCTGCTGGACTCAGGCCATCCTTCCACCTCAGCCTTCCAAGTAGCTGGGACAGCCGGGCTCGGTGGCTCAGCCTGTAATCCCGCGCCTTTGGGAGGCTGAGGTGAGTGGATTGCCTGAGCCCGCGGGTTCGAGACCCGCCTGGGCAGCGAGACCTCATCTCTACAATAAATCAAAAAATCAGCCGGGCGTGGTAGTGCATGCCTGTAATTCCGGCTACTCAGAAGGCTGAGGCAGAAGGATCACCAGAGCCCAGCAGTTTGAAGCTGCAGTGGCCAGGAGTGGCCACTGCACTCCAGTCTGGGCGACAGAGTGAGACTCCAACTCGAAAAAAAAAACCAAGTAGCTGGGACTACAGGCACATGCCACCATACCCAGCTAATTTTATGATTTATTGTAGAGACAAGGTTTTGCCAATTTGCCCAGGCTGGTCTCGAACCCCTTGGTCAGGCAATCCTCTCGAATCAGCCTCCCAAAGTGCTGGGATTATAGGCATGAGCCACCATGACCAGCCAGAGGACATTAATTTGATGAAATGTTACATCAGCACCAAAAATGACATTTACAAATAATTTTATTTTTTTTGAGTCAGGGTTTCACTCTGTCACCCAGACTGGAGTGCATTGGCATGCACCATCATGGCTCACTGCAGTCTTGACCTCCGGTGATCCTTTCACCTCAGTCTCCTGAGTAGCTGGGAATACAGGTGCTCGCCACCAAACCTGACTAATTTTTTTTTTTTTTCAGTTGGAGTCTCACTCTGTCTCCCAGACTGGAGAGCAGTGGCCGCTCCCGGCCACCGCAGCCTCGACCCACTGGGCTCCGGCAATCCTTCTGCCTCAGCCTTCCAAGGAGCCAGAACTACAGGCGTGCACTACCACACCCGGCTGATTTTTTTTATTTATTGTAGAGATGAGGTCTCGCTGCCCAGGCGGGTCTGGAACCCGCGGGCTCAGGCAGTCCGCTCACCTCAGCCTCCCAAAGGCGCAAGATTAAAGGCTGAGCCACCAAGCCCAGCTACCTGGCTACTTTTTAAAAATTTATTTTTTATAGAGACGAGGTCTCCCCATGTTGCCCAAGCTAGTCTTGCACTCCTGGGCTCAAGTGAGCCTCTGCCTTGGCCTCCCAAAGTGCTGGGATTACAGGCATGGCCACTGCACCTGGCCTAAGTTAAATTTTTTTAGCTTGAGATAACTGTAGATTCACACGCAGTTGTAACAAATAATACAGATTGGCTGGGTGCGGTGGCTCAAGCCTGTCATCCTAGCACTTTGGGAGGCCAAGGTGAGAGGATTGCCTGAGCCCGCGGGTTCAAGACCGCCCAGGCAACTTGGCGAGACCTCATCTCTGCAATAAATCAAAAAATTAGCCGGGCGTGATAGTGCGCGCCTATAGTTCCAGCAACTTGGAAGGCTGAGGCAGAGGGATCTCCGGAGCCCAGCAGGTCGAGGCTGCGGTGGCTGTGACCATGCCCCTGCACCCCAGCCTGGGTGACAGAGTGAGACTCCAACTCAAAACAGAAAAGAAAAGAAAGGATACAGATAGAGTCTGTGTAGGCCTCACTCAGTTCACCCCAATGGCAGCATCTTGCAGAGCTATAATGCAAGATCACAACCAGGACGTCGACACTGACACGATCGGGATACAGAACGCATCCGGCACCATAAGGAAGTTGCCCTTTTATAGACACTCTCACTCCTCCCTCCCAGCTCTCTTCCCCTCAACCCCTGGCAATCGCTAATCTGTTCTCCATTTTCATGATGTGTCATTTCAAGAATGTTCTATAAATGGATTAGCACAGCATACTGCCTTTTGAGATGGGTTTTTTTTCACTCAGCATAATTCTCTGGAGATTCATCCAGGTTGTTGTGTATACTGTAATTCATTCGTTTTTACTGCTGAAAAGTATTTCATGCTATGGGTATAAACTCACCAGCGGTGGGAGATCTAGCTGATTTCCTGTTGGGTATTATGAATAAAGCTATTATAAACGTGTGTACAGATCTTTTTATGAACATAGGAATTGCTCTGGGATAAATACCTCGGAGTGCAATTGCTGGGCTGTTGGATGTTTCAGGTTGTTTTTATTGGTGGTGGTGGTAGAGGGTCTCAATCTGACAGGCTGGAGTGCAGTGGTGCGATCAGAGCTCACTGTAAATTTGAACTCGGGGCTCACGAGACACTCCTCTTCAGCCTCTTGAGTACTTGGGACTACAGGCAGGTACCACCACACCAGCATAAGCTTAAAAAGTTCTTGTAGAGATGGGGGGCGTCTCCCCATGTTCCTCAGGCTAGTCTCAAATTCCAGCCTCAAGTGATACTCCTCCCATGGCCTCCCAAAGCCTCGGATTACAGGTGTGAACCACCAAGCCTCGCTGCATGTTTTTTTTATTATTATCATTATTATTATTTGAGTTAGAGTCTCACTCTGTCACCCAAACTGGAGTGCAGTGGCCATTCCCGGCCACTGCAGCCTCGACCTGCTGGGCTCTAGCGATCCTCCCACCTCAGCCTTCCAAGTAGCCAGAACTACAGGCACACGCCACCACACCTGGCTAATTTTTGATCAATTGTAAAGAAGAGGTCTCGCCAAGTTGCCCGGGTGGGTCTCGAACTGCAGGCTCAGGCTATCCACTTGCCTTGGCCTCCCAAAGTGCTGGGATTACAGACTGAGCCACCAAGCCCGGCCGTTGCTCTTGTTTTTACCTATGAATGTCCAATTGCTACAGCCACCATTTACTGAACTCTATCTTTCTTCCACTGAATTGCTTTGGGATCTTTGTAAAGAAAATCAGTTGGATATATTTAAGTGGGTCTATTTCTGAGTTCTCCATTTTGTTACGCTGACATATTTGTGTGTCTGTCAGTACCACACAGTCTTGATTACTCTAGCTACGCAATGTCTTGAAATGAGAAAGATGGATTTCTCCCACTTTGTTTTCTTTTCTTTTTTTTTTTTTTTGAGTTGGAGTTTCACTCCGTCGCCCAGACTGGAGTGCAGTGGCCACTCCCGGCCACCGCAGCCTCGACCCATTGGGCTCTGGCGATCCTTCCACCTCAGCCTTCCTCTGCCTTCCGAGTAGCCGGAATTACAGGCGCGTGCTACCACACCCGGCTGATTTTTGATTTATTGTAGAGATGAGGTCTCACTGCCCAGGCGGGTCTTGAACCCGCGGGCCCAGGCGATCCACTCACCTCAGCCTCCCAAAGGCGCGGGATTACAGGCTGAGCCACCAAGCCCGGCTCTTTTTTTTTTTTTAATGAGTTGGAGTCTCACTCTGTCGCCCAGGCTGGAGGGCAGTGGCACACTCCAGGCCACCACAGCCTCGACCTGCTGGGCTCTGGCAATCCTTCCGCCTCAGCCTTCCATAGCTGGAACGACAGGCACGCGCTACCACATCCGGCTAATTATTTATTTATTTATTTATTTATTTTTGAGTTGGAGTCTCACTCTGTCGCCCAGACTGGAGTGCAGTGGCCGCTCCCGGCCACCGCAGCCTCAACCTGCTGGGCTTCGGCAATCCTTCCGCCTCAGCCTTCCAAGTAGCTGGAACTACAGGCGCGCGCTACCACGCCCGGCTGATTTTTTTATTTATTGTAGAGATGAGGTCTCGCTGCCCAGGCGGGTCTCGAACCCGCGAGCTCAGGCAATCCACTCACCTCAGCCTCCCAAAGCACGGGATTACAGGCTGAACCACCAAGCCCGGCTATTTATTTTTCAATTTCGTTTTAGCTCTTCTAGTTCCTGGGGCTTTCCACATAAGTTTGAGAACAGACTTCCTTATTACTTTTTTTTTTCTTTTTTGTAGAGACAGGGTCTCACGACTTTTCTCAAGCTGTTCTCAAAGTCCTAGCCTCAAGCAATCCTCCTTCCTTGGCCTCCAAAAGTGCTGGGATTGTAGGCATGAGCCACTGTGCCCAATAGACTTGTTTATATTTACCAAAAAAAAAATTTTTTTTGTAGATAATTTTTTTTTTTTTGAGTTGGAGTCTCACTCTGTCGCCCCGACTGGAGTGCAGCGGCCGCTCCCGGTCACTGCAGCCTCGACCTGCTGGGCTCTGGTGATCCTTTGGCCTCAGCCTTCCAAGTAGCTGGAAGTGCAGGCCGCGCTACCACGCCCGGCTAATTTTTGATTTATTGTAGAGACGAGGTCTCACCAAGTTGCCCAGGTGGGTCCCGAACCCGCGGGCTCAGGATCCATTCACCTTGGCCTCCCAAAGTGCTGAGCTGACAGGCTGAGCCACCAAGCCCAGCCTCAAAGAGTTTTTAAATAGATTTTTGAAACTTTCCTCATAGGTCACCATGTCATCTACAAATAGGGACAGTTTTATTTCTTCCTTTCTGGTCCGTATCAATTCCCTTTATTTCCTTTTCTCACTTTATTGCCCTGGTACTGCAGTACTATGTTGAATAAGAGTAGTGAGAGCACTCATCTTTGTCTTATTCTTGATCTTGGAAAGTATTCGGTTTTCACTGCTAAATATAATGTTAGGTGTAGTGGAGGTTTTTTAGATACTTAAAAACATTTTTTTTTTTTTGAGTTGGAGTCTCACTCCGTCGCCCAGACTGGAGGGCAGTGGCCACTCCCGGCCACCGCAGCCTCGACCTGCTGAGCTCCGGCGATCCGTCTGCCTCAGCCTTCTGAGTAGCCGGAACTACAGGTGCGTGCTATCACGCCCGGCTAATTTTTGATTTATTGTAGAGAAGAGGTCTCGCCAAGTTGCCCAGGCAGGTCTCGAACCTGCAGGCTCGGGCAATTCACTCACCTCGGCCTCCCAAATCGCTGGGATTACAGGCTAAACCACCGAGCCACTTTAAAAATTTTTACTCAGCATTTTTTTTCACCTCTCGTGAGACTTCTTTTTTAACCTAAGTAATACTTAAAAGTTGTTCAGTTTCCAGTGTTTGGAAATTTTTCTATTATCCTGCTGTTATTGATTTCTGTTCGATTCTGTGAGGTCAAAGAACACACTCTGTATTTGTGTTTCTTTTAAATTGGCTGAGGTTTAGTTAATGGTTCAAGATATGGACTATCTCAGCATACACTCTGTGAACATTTGAAAAGAATGTGTATTCTCCTGTTATTGAGCACAGAGTTCTATAAATGTAAATTAGGCCCCGTTGGTTGACGGTGGTGGTGTGCTCTGCATCCTTGCTGATTTCCTGTGTAGTTGGTTCTGTCGATTGCTGGGAGACCGGGGTTGATGACTCCGACTATCAGTGTGGACTTGTCTATTTCTTCTTTTAGGCCTATGCATCGTTCCTTTGCATCTTTATAGCCCCACTGTTCGATGCCGGCATGTTTGTGACTACGACATCTTCTGGGTGGAGTGACCCTTTCGTCGATATATGATGTCCTTCTGTCTCTGGCAGTTTCCCTTACTCTGAGGCTGACCTTCATATTAATATATCCACTCCTGGCCAGGTTTGGTGGTTCACGCCTATAATCCCAGCACTTTGGGAGGCTGAAGTGGGCAGACTGCTTGAGCCCAGGAGTTCGAGACCAGCCCAGGGAACGTGGCAAAACCTCATCTCTAAAAATAAAAAACAAAAAGTTAGGTGGCCTTGGTAGTGTATACCTGTAGTCCCAGCTACTCAGGATGCTGAGATGGAAGGACCGCCTGAGTTCAGGAAACTGAGGCTGTGATGAGCTGTGATCATTATCACACCACTACACACCAGTCTGGGCAACAGAGTGAGATCCTGACTCTCTTTCTATATATACATATACATACGTATATATATATCTCCTGCTTTCCTTTGATTGATGCTTGCACAGTATACTTTACTCCATCCTTTTACTTTCAACCTGCCTATATCACGGTATTTGAAGTGCGTTTCTTGTAGACTGCATATTGTTGAGTTATGCCTTTTATTTTATTTATTTATTTATTTTTTGAGTTGGAGTCTCACTTTGTCACCCAGACTGGAGTGCAGTGGCCGCTCCCGGCCACCGCAGCCTCGACCTGCTGGGCTCTGGCGATCCTTCCGCCTCAGCCTTCCGAGTAGCCGGAATTACAGGTGCACGCTACCATGCCTGGCTGATTTTTTGATTTATTGTAGAGATGAGGTCTCGCTGCCCAGGCGGGTCTTGAACCCGCGGGCTCAGGCAATCCACTCACCTCGGCCTCCCAAAGGCACGGGATTACAGGCTGAGCCACCGAGCCTGGCCGAGATATGCCTTTTAATCCACTCTATCAACCTGTATCTTTTAATAGGTATAGACTTATTAGACCATTACATTTAGGGATTAAGCCTTCCATTTTATTTTAGTGTTTTGCTTTTATCTGTCTGTTTTCTTTTTCCTGCCTTCCTGAGGATTACTTGAACACCTTTCAGTAACAAACTTTTAAAGAACAGTTTTAGATTTACAGAAAACTTGTGAAAATAGTATAGGAAGTCGTGGGCATAACACTGCCACCCCAGTAAACCCAGAAGGCAGAGCAGCAAACCAAAGAGGATTATTCTTGAGTCTTAAGACCTAACGGAATTTTCCGTGCTAAGGTTTGGACTTGCTTGGAACCCATCACTCCTCCCTCCCTTTTGATTTCTCCCTTTTGGAATGGAAATGTCTGGCCTATGCCTGTCGGCCCTTGCATTTTAGAAGCACATGCCGATGGATTCAGAGTCCATCACACTCAGGGATCTATCGCAGAAACAAAGAATGGAATACCGCATGTTCTCATTCATGAATGGGTCCTGGACATTGATCACAGTGCGACTGGAGAGAGATCAGCAGTAGTGGGACACTGCCAGGGGTGGGAGAAGGGGACACGCCACATCACTCAGGATGCCTGACCCTAAACCAGGGGAAGGGAAGGACCAGTCGGAGGCCCAGACTTCTCCTGCACGTGGACCACTTATGTCCCGAATCCTGCCATGTACCCCATGTTTATAACAAAGAAAGAAAACCTTTAAAATTGTACCAGAAATGCACATACCTTGCCTGATTTCACAGGAGATTTTGGATCATTAGACTTCAGAGTTGATGCTGGATTGAGTTAAGACTTTAGGGGCCGCTGGGATGAAATGAATGTATTTCTCACGTGAGAAGCAAATACGTTTAGAGGGGTGGCAGTGGCAGAGGCAGAATACTATGGATTGAATGGTGTCTCCCTCAGATTCATGTGTTGAAGCCCTAACCCCAGCGTGATGGTATTTTGACATGTGGCCTTAGGAGGTGGTTAGGTTTTGAGAGTGGAGCCCTCAGAATGGGATGCCCTTATAAGAAGAGACACCATTTGGGAGGCTGAGGTGAGTGGACGGCCTGAGCCCGCGGGTTCGAGACCCGCCTGGGCAGTGAGACCTCATCTCTACAATAAATCAAAAAATCAGCCGGGCGTGGTAGCCCATGCCTGTAATTCCGGCTACTTGGAAGGCTGAGGCGGAAGGATCGCCGCAGCCCAGCAGATCGAGGCTGCGGTGGCCGGGAGCGGCCACTGCACTCCAGTCTGGGTGACAGTGAGACTCCAACTCAAATCAAAAAAAAAGAAGACACCAGAGAGCTTGCTCTTGCTCCCTCTCTCTGGCACGTGAGGAGACAGGAAAAGGGCTGTCTGCAAGCCAGGAAGCGATCACTCTGCAGAACCTGACCATGCCAACACTCTAAAATCAGAACTGTGAAAAATAAACTTCTGCTGTTTAAGCCACCCAGTCTATGGCTTTTTGTGTGTGTGAGCCTTTCACTGAGGCAGGAGTGCAGCAGCATGATCATGACAATCACAGCCTTGACCTTCTGGGCTCAGGCGATCTGTCCACCTCAGCGTCCTGAATAGCTGGGATGACAGGCATGGCCACCAGGCCAGCCAATTTTTTATTTTTATTTATTTATTTATTTTAATTAATTTATTTATTTTTTGAGTCGGAGTCTCACTCTGTCGCCCAGACTGGAGTGCAGTGGCATGCTCCCGGCCACTGCAGCCTCGACCTGCTGGGCTCTGGCGATCCTTCCACCTCAGCCTTCCAAGTAGCTGGAATTACAGGCATGCGCTACCACGCCCGGTTGATTTTTTTTTTTGACTTATTGTAGAGATGAGGGGTCACCAAATTGCCCAGGCTGGTCTCAAACCGACGAGTTCAGGCAGTCCACTCGCCTCGGCCTCCCAAAGTGCTGGGATTACAGGCTAAACCACCGAGCCCGCCCTGTTTTTTTTTTTTGTTTTTTGGCTGGTCTCAAACTTCCAGGCTCAAACAATCTGCTCACCTCGGCCTCCCAAACTGCTGGGATTACAGGTATGGGCCATTGTGTAATTCTGTCACTTTTAATGGAAGTAAAAAGAAGTATCTTCTACGTGGATCTATAATGATACTATTTAAGAATCATGGATTTAGTCGGGCTCAGTGGCTCAGCCTGTAATCCCAACACTTTGGGAGGCTGAGGTGAGTGAACTGCCTGAGCCCGCGGGTTCGAGACCCACCTGGGGAACTTGGTGAGACCTCATCTCTACAATAAAATAAAATAAAAATTAGCTGGTCATGGTAGCGTGTGCTTCTAGTTCCAGCTACTTGCAAGGCTGAGACAGAAGGATCGCCAGAGCCCAGCAGGTCGAGGCTGCACTGCACTCCAGTCTGGGTGACAGAGTGAGACTCCAACTCAAAATAAATAAATAAATAAAGAGTCATGGATTTTATAATAGCAATTTTTCTAAAACTTATTAAAATGAGGCAGTGCATATTAAAACATTCAAATTAATGTATCACCTAAAGCCATTCCCTGCCACAAGCATCTGGCGTAGGGAAACGCAGGACAAGAGCGCCACTGAGTTTCTGCCAACCCGGGCCCTCGAGGACCCCAGAGTTTACTAGGAGCAGGTCTCTGACACCAAAGGGGGTTGCATTCGTGGTGATTCCCTCCCTAAATGGGAAGTCAGGCAACCCTACCTATAATCCAGAAGGATCCCTGGTTTCTCAGAATCATGACCTGGTTAGAGTTTTTCCAGCTGAAGGACATGCTCTTCTTCGGGGAACCCTGGCAGGGCAGCTCCCCTGTTTCCCCTTTTTTGGCCAACACCACCTCCTTTCCCTCGGTGACTGCTGCGAGTAGTCCTGGGCAGAAAAGAAGGAAGTCAGGGCTCGGTGCTGTCGCTGCCCCCTCTGCCGACACCCCACCTGGCCCTCTTCCCCCCGGCACGCCCTCCCACGTCATCTTTATTGGGACTCCAGGTCTGAGAACTTACCCAGTTGCAGCACAAGGAGCAGGTGCTGAAGAAAGAGTCCCCAGTTCATTGCGGCCTTGCTGAGGGAGGCAGGGGCCTGAGCCATCAGGGACCCAGCGGCAGCAATGGCAGGGCCTGAGGGAGATGCCAGTCACTAGTCTGCAGGCCTTTCCCAGGCCTGGGGCTTACAGAGATGGTATACCATCTCCCCCTGGGCCCTGGCAGCCAGCCCATGAACTGGACTTGAAAACCACTAACCAGACACCCTGCAGTACATGCCATGAAATGCTGTGTCCAGGCCAGCAGTGGGTTTTTTTTTTTTTTTTTTTTGAGTTGGAGTCTCACTCTGTCGCCCAGACTGGAGTGCAGTGGCCGCTCCCGGCCACCGCAGCCTCGACCTGCTGGGCTCTGGTGATCCTTCCGCCTCAGCCTTCCGAGTAGCCAGAATTACAGGCGTGTGCTACCACGCCCGGCTGACTTTTTGATTTACTGTAGAGATGAGGTCTCGCTGCCCAGGCGGGTCTCGAACCCGCGGGCTCAGGCAATCCACTCACCTCAGCCTCCCAAAGGCGCGGGATGACAGGCTGAGCCACCGAGCCCGGCTTGGGTTTTTTTTTTTTTTTTTTTTTAGTCGGAGTCTCACTCTGTCACCCAGGTTGTAGTGCTGTGGCACACTCACAGCCACCCCAGCGCCGACCTGTAGGGCTCCGGTGATCCTTCTGCCTCAGTCTTCCAAGTAGCCGGAACTGCAGGTGTGTGCTACCACGCTCAGCTAATTTTTGATTTATTGTAGAGACAAAGTCTGGCCAAGTTGCCTGGGCTGGTCTTGAACCCGCAGGCTCAGGCCATCCACTCGCCTTGGCCTCCTAAAGTGCTGGGGTGACAGGCTGAGCCACCGAACCCGGCCAACGGTGGGTTCTTTACCAGGGCGTATCAGAAAAGGACTCACGGAAAGGGTGGCCATTGGGCGGGGACCAAGACAGAGACCCAGACCAGGACTCAGTGGGGCCCGGGGGGAACTGCATCCTCGGCACCGGGTAGCCGGTAGAGGGTGTATGGAGAGAAGCAGACGATCGGACTTGCGAAGCGGACCCCTTCAGCCGCGGGGGAAAGATTAGCTGGGGGAGGCAAGCACCAGGGGCAGGGCTGCAACAGTTCCCCGGAGGAAAGGTGAGGCCCAGTGAGGAGAGGGGCTTCATGCGCGCGTGCGTGCGTGCGTGTGTGTGTGTGTGTGCGTGCGTGCGTGTGTGTGTGAGAGACAGGAGAAAGAGGGAAGTTCTGAGTGAAACTCCCAGGACTCGGGGCTGGTACAGTGTGAGGGGTCAGGGAGAGAAGGAGCAGGGGTCGCTTCCCTGCTCGGTACCAGACATCCTGCAAGGCCTACTGCGTGGGAAGAGGCCGGTCCCAGTTCTAGATGAACGAGAGGTTTCTGCGGCTTGGGCGACAGTCAAGGCAGGGTGGAGGAGGCGGAAAGGCTCTGGGTGGCCCGTGAGGAGTGGGCAACAGTGAGAGAAGGGAGCTTCTGAGGCCCAGAGGGCCGCAGCAGCTCACCCAGGAACTGGGGACAGAGGCAAGTTCTCGGCCCCAACCAGACCTGCTGAATCAGAAACTGTGGGTGGGTCTGGTCGGCTGTGTTTTCACAAGCCTCCAGGTGACTGATCGCACCCAGGTTTGAAAACTGTGAGTTAGGGGGAAAGGAAAGGGGAAGGGCGGTGGGATGTGGAGGAGGACTGGGAGTAAGGGGGCGGGAGCCAGCATGGGAAAGGCCTGGGGCTGTCAGTCCCCACAGGCAGGCTGGGAGCTGGGGCTTCACGCTGGAGGCCACTGGGAGCCGTTGCTGACGTTCTGTGTTGAGTCAGCGTCTCACCAAGTCACCCAGGCTGGAGTGCAATGGCAAGATCCTGGCTCGTCTGGGAGGCTGAGGTGAGTGGATTGCCTGAGCCTGCGGGTTCATGACTGGCTTGGGCAACTTGGCGAGACCTCATCTCTACAATAAAAATAAAAACTCAGCTGGACGTGGTAGCACACACCTGTAGTTCCAGCTACTCGGAAGGCTGAGGCGGAAGGATCGCCGGAGCCCAGCGGGTCAACGGAGTGAGACTCCAACTCAAAAAAAAAAAAAAATCGTGGCTCACTGCAGCATCAACCTCTTGGGCTCAGGCAATCCTTCTGCCTCCCGAGCAGCCTGGACCACAGGTGCTTACCAACACACCTGGCTAATTATTCTGATTTTTTGCAGAGACGAGGTCTCACTTTGTTGTCCAGGCTGGTCTCGAACTCCTACACTCAAGCAGTGTATCTACCTCAGCCTCCCAAAGTGCTGGGATCACAGGCATGAGCGCCACACCTGGCCAGGTGATTTTATGGAAAGTGGGGAAGTAAGAAGAGACGCAGCCAGGAAAGGGTCCCCAGGAAAGCAGGGAGAGGGACGAGTGGCTGGCCAGATGTCGTTTGCAGGCCACCACGGGCACAGGGAGCACTGGAGGAAGGGGTGGGGCACCTGGGTGGGGCACCTAGGTGTGGCTGCCACTGTCCCCAATCCCAAGCTGGCTGTCCTTGGTGAGCAGAGTGTGAGGGAGGGACACAGTCTCCACACAGGACATCCTTGCTCTGGCCTGCGAAATCTGCTGGGAAGATGCCCGAGGCGGGCTGGGACATTCTTGACCCTTCGCTGTGGCGAGAGTGGGCAGCTAGGACACTCCCCACACCCACGGTCCTGGCTTGCACTCAGTTCCCTGCATCTCCCCCATCTCACCCAGGGCTGCGTAGTGGAGGAGGCTATGGGTTGCCAGCTGCCGCTCGCTTTGGTGCTTTGGGCTTGCACTGCCACCCGGAGCCTGGCGAGTCTCCCTCCGTTGCCCAGGCCGTAGTGCGGCGGCACGCTCACGGCCACCCCATCATTGACCTGCCAGGCTCCAGTGATCCTTCTGCCTCAGCCTTCCAAGTGGCCAGAACGACAGGCCAGTGCAACCACGCCCAGCTCATTTTTTTTTTTTTTGAGTCGGAGTCTCACTCTGTCGCCCAGACTGGAGTGCAGGGGCCGCTCCCGGCCACCGCAGCCGCGACCCGCTGGGCTCCGGCGATCCTTCCGCCTCAGCCTTCCGAGTAGCCGGAATTACAGGCGCGCGCTACCACCGCCCGGCTGATTTTTTTTTTTTTTTTTTAATTGTGAGATGAGGTCTCGCCAAGTTGCCGAGGTGGGTCTCGAATCCGCGGGCTCAGGCAATCCACTCACCTCAACCTCCCAAAGTGCTGGGATGACAGGCTGAGCCACCGAGCCCGGCTCCCAGCTCATTTTTGATGTAGTGTAACGACGCGGTCTCACCGAGTGGCCCGGGCTGCTCTCGAACCCGCGGGCTCAGGCCAGCCACTCACTTCGGCCTCTCAAAATGCGGGGTTACCAGCCGAGACTGACTTTTGATCCCCAAAGCCTCAGCGTCCCCAGAGCGCTCTACCCGGCCAAGCAGCATCCTGCGGAGGCACCCAGAGGCTGGGAGGGCTGCTGGTCCCTCGAGGTCCGGGCGGCTCTGTCTGTCTGTCTTTGTCTCTCTCCCGCCCGCTTTCTTCCCCTCCCCTCTCCTTCTCGCTCTCCCTCCGCCTCACCCCCCGCCCGCTCCCCCCCCGTTTCTCCGCCCACACCCTCGCACTTCTGCACCTGCGCTCCCAGGCTCGGCCCAGCCCCCCCCGGCCTGCCCGGGCCTCCCTCCCTCTTCGCCTCGCGCGCCGCGAGGCCTCGGGCTCTCCCCCTCGCCCCCTCCTCCTGCCCGTTTCTGCTGCCCCTGCGCCCTCCTCCTCCTGGCCTGGGCCCGGCCTCCCGGCTCCGATGCGCCGGGCGCCGCCGGGTCGAAGCAGGGGAGGCCGCAGGGTGGGCGGGACGCGGCGGCCGAGGGAGACGGCCGGCTTCCCGAGAAGGCGCCGAGGCCGGGGCGGGGGGCGCGGGGAGAGACCGGGACGGCGCGGTGAAGCCGCAGCCGCACTCGCGCGGGCCGGGCGAGCCACAGGCGAGGGGCGAAACGTTCCGGGCCCGGGCGCAGAGACAAAGGCAGAGCGAGGCCAAGATGGCAGCCCAGCCGCGCGCCCGCTCGGAGCCCGAGAGGCCCCGCCGCCCGCCCGCCGCCCGCCCCGCCCCGCCCCGCCGCGGCTGGCACCCAGCTGGGCGCGAGGTGCGGAGAGCAAGAGGGCGCGGCCCCGCCGCGGCGACGTCTGCGGCCCCGCGGCCCTTTCATCTCCCCCAGAGCCCCGGCAGCCCCCTCGAGCCCCCTCGACGGCGGGCGGGCCTCCATAAACGCCCGGAGACCGTGACCCCTCCGAGGAACCTTGCGGTTCGGTGGCTGCAACCTCCGCCATCCTCTCCTTGGCCTCAGACACCCACCCGGGGGGGCTGTGCCCGCCCGCCTTCCCTGGGCCCCCCGAGGTGCGGAACCGAGCGCAGCCCCGGGGCTCGCACACCCAGATGCCTCCCCCGCCGGCCCCTCCCGGCCCCGAGTGTCGGGTCTCCCCACATCAAAGTCACTTCATTCAACCCGCATCTGTTGTGTCTCTAAAACGCGTGCGACCCCGGGCCAGCCCAGCTCCCCGCGGTGCCACCGTGACGACCCCGGGCCAGCCCAGCTCCCGCGGTGCCACCTTGACGACCCCGGGCCAGCCCAGCTCCCCGCGGTGCCACCTTGACGACCCCGGGCCAGCCCAGCTCCCCGCGGTGCCACCTTGACGTGACACGGCCGGGGTCAGGGTCGGCAGCGGTTCCGAGGCTCGGCCCAGAGCCGGGCGGAGAGGAGCGGCTTTCCCCTAGAGCTCGCTCTCCTCCGCGCAAATGCTCCCACATCGAGAGACTGGCGTCCTCTCCCGAGTCTCTCTCGCGCTGCCCTGACGGCCTCTTTCATCTGACGCTGAGGACGGCCATTTTGTATCAGTCCACGGAATCTGACACAGCACGAGAAATTATTTGTCAGGCCGTGAAGTCGCAGCGATCGCCACCGTTAGGTCCGACGCTCAGCCCCCCAGGACAAGCACATTCGGGGAAGGCTATCCCACTCCGAGCGAGATCTTTGACTTTTCGGGAATAGGGTCTTCCCATTTTGAGGGCTCAGACTGTACCCCAGGAGGCCTCTCTCCCAGGAGAAGTCCGTGGAAGGAAGGCAGAGGACGTTTGGGGCAGCACAGCTTCAAGGCCGTGAGGTCTTAGGGGCAGGAAAGGGACTGGGGGTCGTGAGACAGAAGGCTGGGATTGCACGGGCCTCCCGTCAGGAGGGACGTTGAGTCTGGCATCTCCCAGCACCCCACCGGGCCCAGGAGGGACTGCAGAGCCTTTTCTGATTCTCCCGGCATCCCGAGACGCCTCAAGTGAATTATTTTCGGATCAGCTTTCTAATGACATGTTTACCTAAAAATGCGTATCTGTTCCTTTTAGAGAAGCACTTCGACACAAGAGCTTGGCTTCGACTCCTGAGAATTTCAGCTTTCCCATCTCAGTCATCATTTTAAGGCTAACTAGAGTAAAAGTGACTTTATACGTGGCTTAAATGCCCTAAAAGTGCACAAAAGTAGACAAAACATTAAAACTACACATAAACCCAAAAGATAGCTAAAGGAGGCTACGTAGATGGTGTGGTTTATGAAATGCTGCCGGCATGACTTTTGGTGTAAAGTTTTGGTGGTTGTGACATTAGGGGAATTTATGTGGGGATCATTTTCTCTAGACTGGATTTCACTTCTCTTCCTCGCTCTCTTTTCCTGTGGCTCTTCCCTTTTCTTTTTTTTGAGTCGGGGTCTCACTCTGTCACCCAGGCTGGAGTGCGGTGGCCACAGCCTCGACCTGCCGGGCTCCGGCGATCCTTCCGCCTCAGCCTTCCAAGTTGCTGGAACTACAGGCGCGCGCTACCACGCCCGGCTCATTTTTTGGTTTTATTGTAGAGATGAGGTCTCGCCAAGTTGCCCAGGCGGGTCTCGAACCCGCGGGCTCAGGCCATCCACTCACCTCAGCCTCCCAAAGGCGCGGGATGACAGGCTGAGCCACCGAGCCCGGCTCGCTCTTCCCTTTTCCATGCACCGTCTACAGGCCTCCCCCACCTCAACGCTTGTCTCTTGCTGACCTTCCCCTCCCTCCTTCCCTGGCTTTCTCCTCTCTCCTCCGCTGCCCGCAGCAAGTTGCCTTCCGCAGCCTTCCTCAACCTGGGGTGGTCTCCGGTTCGCTCTGCTCTTGCGATTCAGGCCAGTCCTCTCCCGAGGGGCAGCCCTGCTCTGTGTGGCGCGCACCGGGGATGCAGAGGGGAGTGTGACATCGCCCTTGGCTTCTAGAAGCCCACGGCTCCAGCGGGAGACAGCTGCTCCTGACCAGTTCCAAGAGAGATGCCAAAGAATGTGGTCAGAGCTGTGGGCAGAGAACTGGGAGTCCAGCGCACTCCTCACATCTGCCCCGGCTTCTCCCCTCCCAGCTCTGGGGAAGGTGTGGGGCCGAGTCTGGTCATCTTACCTCCGGGCACGTCCTTCCTCCCCTCCGCTGCTCGCCAAGTGTGGCAAAGACTGCAGCTCTGCACCCAGGAGCCCCGTGGGGAGAGGGCTTTGTTCCTGCGGCAGAGATGTGCTCAGAAGAGAGACAGGAAGCCCAGGAGGGAGGCTGCTCCACACCGCAGGCCTGGGCCGGCCCCCAGCGTCACCATCTGGGGCTGGGGTCCCCACCCCCGGCTCTCAGGGCACATGTCCGAGTGAAAATGCCCAAGTCAAGGGAAAAAGTTGAGCGGAACCAAAGTCACTGCCACTGTCGAGTGGCAAGAAAAAGATCGTATCAGTGCTCTTGCCAGATCTGGCTGGGCCGCTGCCGGGAAGAAGTGGGAGGCAGGGCAGGGTCTGGGGAAACAGCTGTGATCAGCCCCCCAAGGGCTGAGGCTCCAGGCCTTCCAGGGCGAACTGGGAGGCGTTCGTGGTGGCCCCATGTGGCAGGCTGAGCGGAGGATTCCTGAGGCCCCAGAGCCACCAGAAGCCAGCGCTGCTCCTCTGGGCCTCAGTCTCTGGCCAAGCTCAGTGTTTCTCTGCCGGCTGCGTCGCTCGCGAGCTCAGAGGCGCAGGCTGGTCTGCCCTGAACACCCCTGCCTGGATGCCCACCCGGCAAAGCAAGCCCAGCACATCCCGAGGACACTTGCCGCCGCGTGCCACCCTCCTAGCCCACTTCTCCATGTTTCCTGCTCAGGGAGGGCCTCACCGTCAGCCCAGTTGTCCAAGCCAAGCACCTGGTGGGTAACCTTGGACTCCCTCCTCGCCCAGCCCCTCTCAGGAATTTATTTACCAATTCCCATGACTGTCGCCCTCTAAATGCTCCAAAATCTATCCAGGTCCCTGCACCCTGCCACCACTCCATCCTGAGAGACCAACATCTTCCTTTGCCTGGGTGGCAGCTCCAGCTTCTCCACCGGGCTCCTGGGGTCTCCACCCCACTTGCCGCTGGGCCGTCCTCCACGGCTGGCTGAGTGGTCGTTCCAAGACGCACTTGCGAGCATGCCGTTCCCAACTTGGAGAAAGGTGGCTAGTCTGGCTCGCAGCTCCAGCAAGTGGACATTGTGCTTCAATGTGGGACAGCCATCGTGGTCTGTTCGCATCAGAAGCACCGTGTGTGGCTTCTCATTCCATGACACCTTGTACTCAAGGGCTGAGACGAGTACAAGGTGAGTTAGTATTTAGGGCTTCATTAAGGGCATGCTGAAGTGAAACCGAACTGTTTTTTCTTACTGTAAGTGTCTGGCAGTGAAGGAGGCAGTGACTGCAGCATGGTTCTCGCCACTGCCCTGATTGGTGCTAAGGCAGCAGTTTTGCCAGATTGCTCTTGCAACACTATTGCAATGTCAACACGGTGACAAAGGCAAATGGCTTCCTGTGACTTTTATGAAAACAGCTTGACCTTGATGACCCCCTGAACGGGCCTCAGGGACTCCCAGGGGTCTGCAGGTCACACTTAACTCTGGGGGTCCCCAGTTTAGAGGATTTGTGTCCATTCTTCATACGCCAGCTATCTCTTTCGCTGTCTCCCAATCTACTTTCTCCTTTTACTTAGTATCAGAACCCTCACTTTTTAGCTGAGTTCTTGGCTACACAGATCTAAGATATGCTTCCCAGCTGGGCACAGTGGCTCACACCTGGAATCCCAGCACTCTGGGAGGTGGAGGCAAGAGGATAGTCTGAGTCCAGGGGTTTGGGACCCGTGTGGGCAACAGAGTGAGACCCCATCTCTACAAAAAATAAAAAAAATTAGCCAGGCAACTTGGGAAGTGAGGTGGAAGGATCTTCTGAGCCCAGGAGGGTGACAGAGTGAGACCCCTACTCGCGGGAAAGAGAAAATATATATATACACACCACACACTCTCACACACACACACATACACACAGACGGCTGGGTGTGTCCAAGTGATTCAATCTTGGTTAATGGGTGGGCGTGAAAGTGTTCAGTGCAGTCTCTGAGTTGCTCCGTTGGTCCACGACGAGGCCATGGGCCCTAACTTCTGGCCTTCCTATGGAGCCAGCTTTTCTCATTTACCGAGCTCGGCCAGGCTCCTGTAGCCATTTGCGGGTGGACCTCTGTTCTAGCCCAAACCTACCCATCCATTTTTTTCACATAGTCAACAAGTGTCTGCCAGCCCAGGGCACCTTACTGGTGCTGGGGATGTAGTGTCTGACCAAGACAGATGGTCGGTGACACGGACGCCCAACAACAAACAACTTCACCTCGCTTGGATAAGCGCTGCCAAGGGAAAAGCAGAGAGTGCTGGGAGAGCCTCCTTTCATCGAGAGAAGTGAGCATCAGATGCTGCTGCAAGTGAAAGAAAACCCCCAATAACAGAGGGCTGAACAAGACTGATATTTCATCTCAGGGGGAGGACGTCCGGAGGGGGGGTTCGGAGATGAGGAAGTGCCACGCTGCACCGGATTGGGGATTTTGTGTCTTGGTGCTGACTTGTCCTCCCACACAGCCTTCTCCCTGCGGCCTGAGAAAGCCACTCAGTTTCCTCAGTTGAAATAAGTTTCCCAGCTGGGCTCGGTGGCTCAGCCTGTCATCCCACGCCTTTGGGAGGCTGAGGTAAGTGGATTGCCTGAGCCCGTGGGTTCGAGACCCGCCTGGGCAGCGAGACCTCATCTCTACAATAAAAATCAAGAAATCAGCCAGGCGTGGTAGTGCATGCCTGTAATTCTGGCTACTTGGAAGGCTGAGGGGGAAGGAATGCCGGAGCCCAGCAGGTCGAGGCTGCGGTGGCCAGGAGCGGCCACTGCACTCCAGTCTGGGCGACAGAGTGAGACTCCAACTCAAAAAAAAAAAAAAAAAATGTTTCCCTCGCGATAAGATCTCCCACAGAACTTGTCCAGTGTGATGAAATTATTCACTGTCTAGCATCTAGCTCACAGGGTGAACATGTCTGTCTACTGAGCACTACACTCCCAGCACCCTGGCAGAGCGCCTTGGCCCTGATAGATCCTTAATACCTGCTTCATATTTTTCTTTCCTTTTCTGAGTCAAAGTCTCACTCTGTTGCCCAGGCTGGAGTGCATTGACACGATCACAGCTCACTGCAGGCTTAAACTTCCTGGGCTGAAGCAATCCTTTCGCCTCAGCCTCTGACTGGCTGGGACCACGGGCACGTGCCACCACCCCCAGATAAATTTTTTATTTTATTTTATTTTTCTAGAAATGAGGTCTGGCTATGTTCCTAGCCTGGTCTCAAGCCCCTGAGTTCGAGCAATCCTTCTTGCCTCAGCCTCCCCAAGTACTGAGATTACAGGCTTGAGCCACCATGCCCAGACAATATTTTTCTTATATATTAAGTTTTATGCATATTGGCTGGGCTCGGTGGCTCAGCCTGTAATCCTAGCACTTTGGGAAGCCGAGGTGAATAGATTGCCTGAACCTGCGGGTTCAAGACTAGTCCGGGCAACTTGGTGAGACCTGTCTCTACAATAAATAGAAAATTAGCCATGCTCCCAAGTCACGGGGGGGGGCACGAGGGAAAAAAGAAAAGAAAATTAGCTCGGTGTGGCAACGTGCACCTCTAGTTCCAGCTACACGGAAGGCTGAGAAGGAAGGATCACCAGAGCCCAACATGTCGACACTGGGGTGACTATGAGTGTGCCTCTGGACTCCAGCCTGGGCAACAGAGTGAGACTCCAACTCAAAAAGACAAAAGTAATTTAAAAAAAAATTTTCTTGCCAATTACCCAACCAAAAAGTAAAAAAAATTTTTTTTTTTTTGAGTTGGAGTCTCACTCTGTCGCCCAGACTGGAGTGCAGTGGCTGCTCCCGGCCACCGCAGCCTCGACCTGCTGGGCTCCGGCGATCCTTCTGCCTCAGCCTTCCCAGTAGCCGGAATTACAGGTGCGCGCTACCACGCCTGGCTGATTTTTTGATTTTACTGTAGAGATGAGGTCTCGCCTGTCCAGGCGGGTCTCAAACCCGCGGGCTCAGGCAATCCACTCACCTCGGCCTCCCAAAGGTGCGGGATTACAGGCTGAGCCACCGAGCCCGGGCTTCTTTTTTTTGAGTTGGAGTCTCACTCTGTCGCCCAGACTGGAGTGCAGTGGCCACTCCCGGCCACCGCAGCCTTACCAGGCGATCCTTCCGCCTCAGCCTTCCGAGTAGCTGGAATGACAGGCATGCACTACCTTTTTTTTTTTTTTTGAGTCAGAGTCTCACTCCGTCGCTCAGACAGGAGTGCAGTGGCCGCTCCCGGCCACCGCAGCCTCAACCTGCTGGGCTCCGGCGATCCTTCTGCCTCAGCCTTCCAAAGAGCCGGAATTACAGGCATGCGCTACCACGCCCGGCTGATGTTTCGATTTATTGTAGAGATGAGGTCTCGCTGCCCAGGCGGGTCTCGAACCCGCGGGCTCAGGCAATCCGCTCACCTCAGTCTCCCAAAGCGTGGGATTACAGGCTGAGCCACCAAGCCCAGCTAGAGGTAAAAATTTTTTTACATTCGGTTCCTATCTTCTCCCTCTTCTCCAGAGGAATATCTTGAGTTTAGTGTTAGGTTTTTTGTTTTTTGGGTTTTTTTCGAGTTGGAGACTCACTCTGTCACCCAGACTGGAGTGCAGTGGCCACTCCCGGCCACCGCAGCCTTGACCTGCTGGGCTCCGGCGATCCTTCTGCCTCAGCCTTCCAAGTAGCTGGAACTGCAGGCGTGCGCTACCACGCCCGGCTAATTTTTTTTGATTTATTGTAGAGATGAGGTCTTGTCAAGTTGCCCAGGTGAGTCTCAAACCCGCGGCTCAGGCAATCCACTCACCTCAGCCTCCCAAAGCGCTGGGATTACAGGCTGAGCCACCTAGCCCGGCAGTGTTAAGTATTTTTATGTATATCTTTATACTTCTAATGCATTACAGTTTTCCCTAGAATATGTAATCATTTACATATTTTCAACTTAAATATTATATGCTCGACGTACTCTTCTGCAAACTTGGAGAAAACAGGAACTTATCGAGAAGACAGGAAAACTCAGCAGTGGGAGGGGTCCCAAAGGGTTGCCCGGCAATTCAGTTTTCATGTTGTTGTAACACTGGATAGATCAAACAAAGTACTGCAAGGGCTGGCTCTAGCTCCAGGTCCAGAAGGCCAGCGAGGCCTTCCCACTCTGTGGGACCTGTGGTCTGTGACCACCTGTAAAGATGGCTGCTTGGAAGTCACAGGCCCCAGGAACCTGGCTGTCCCTCTACGGTTTCCAGATAGGAAAAGTAAGAAAAGTGTGCATTTACAGTAAACATTGAGAGTTGCTGTGTGCTTTATTTATTGTATTTATTTATTTATTTAGTCAGAGTCTTACTTTGTCATCCAGGTTGGAGTGCAGTGGCACACTGCTCACAGCCACCGCAACCTCAAGCTGGTGGGCTCAGGCTATCCTTCCACCCTAGCCTTCCAAGTAGCTGGAACTATAGGCACGCACCACCATGCTCAGCGAATTTTTTAATTTATTGTAGAGATGAGGTCTCGCCAAGTTGCCTGGGTTGGTCTCGAACCCCTGGGTTCAGGCAATCCTCTCGCCTCCACCTCCCAAAGTGCTGGTATTACAGGCATGAGTCACTGTGCCTGGCGCTGTGTGCTTTACATGGCCGTGCCTTTTTTTTTTTTTTTTTAGTTGGAGTCTCACTCCATCGCCCAGGATGGAATGCAGTGGCATGCTCATGGCCACCCCAGCATCCACCTGCCGGGTTCAGGTGATCCTTCCACCTCAGCCTTCCAAGTAGCTGGAACTACAGGCATGTGCTATCACACCCGGCAAATTTTTTGATTTATTGTAGAGATGCGGTCTCGCCACGTTATCCAGGCTGTTCTAAACCCGCAGGCTCAGGCAATCCCCTCACCTTGGCCTCCCAAAGTACTGGGATTATAGGCTTGAATCACCGCACCTGGCCTGTGTATTTTTTTTCAATCCTCACAAGAACAATAGGGCACAGGTATTATTCTCCAGACTTTCATACAGCTGGGGAAACTGAGGCCTGAAGAGTTTTTTTTGTTTGTTTTTGAGTCAGGGTCTCACTCTAGTGCCCAGGCTGGAGTGCAGTGGCATGATCATAACAATCACAGCACATGGCAATCTTGACTTCCTGAGCTCTGGCAATCCTTCCCCCTCAGTATCCCGACTAGCTGGGACTATAGGCACACGCCATTACACCCAGCTAATTTTTTTTTTTTTTTGTAGAGACGAGGCTTTGCAATATTGCCCAGGTAGGTCTAGAACTCCTGCGGCTTCCAGATGGGAAAAGAAAAGAAGAAAAGTGTGCATTTACAGTAAACATTGAGAGCTGCTGTGTGCTTTATTTACTGTATTTATTTATTTATTGAGTCAGAGTCTTACTCTGTCACCCGAGTTGGAGTGCAGTGGCCACTGCTCATGGCCACCGCAGCCTCAACCAGCTGGGCTCCAGCAATCCTTCCGCCTCAACCTTCCACGTAGCTGGAACTACAGGTGCGCGCTACCACGCCCAGCTAATTTTTGATTTTATTGTAGAGACGAGGTCTTATCAAGTTGCTCCGGCAGGTCTCGAACCCGCGGGCTCAGGCAATCCACTCACTTCAGCCTCCCAAAGCACTGGGATTACAGGCTGAGCCACCGAGCCCGGCTTTCCTTTCTTTTCCTTTGAGTCAGAGTCTCACTCTGTCACCCAGGCTGGAGTGCAGTGGAACACTCACAGCCACTGCAGCCTCTACCTGCTGGGCTCAGGCGATCCTTCGGCCTCAGCCTTCCAAGTAACTGGAAATACAAGCACACACCATCATGCCCAGATAATTTTTTTGTTTGTTTTATTATAGAGATGAGATCTCACCAAATGGCCACAACCTGTCTCCAACCCTGGACTCAGCCAATCCTCTCACCTTGGCCTCCCAGAGTGCTGGGATTACAGGCGTGAGCCACCAGGCCTGGCCTTTTTATTTTTATTTTTGTAGAATCAGGGTTTTGTTATGCTGCCCAGGCTGGCCTCAAACTCTTGGCCTCAAGTGATCTCCCACCTCGGCCTCCCAAAGTGCTGAGTTGACAAGTGCGAGCCACTGCGCCTGGCCAGATTTCCCAGTTTCAAAGCACCATCATGTCCATTTGCGCACACCAGACCCTTTTGGCAGGCGTTCCTAGCCTCATTTTACAGAAGAAACTGAAGTGAAGTTGTCTCCCCCAATCACACGACTGAAAGCACAGAGCATGGAGGCTTCCAGTAGTCTCCTGGTTCCTGGACACGAGCTGCTTTTGCTGCAGGAATTCTGTGTTTCCAAGCTGCAGGAGCAGGAGGAGGCCAAGGGGGAGAAAAGAGACGGAGAGCAGAGGAGAACGCTGTCAGAGGTGACAGCGTGGAGAGACCAGGTGCCTGGAGAAGGCCTAGGGTAGGCAGCCCTGTGGGAGCGCTGAAAGCCCCAGGTGCCAGCCCGCGGTGACCTCCTTACCAGAAGCATCTTCGGCTGCACTGGCACCCTCTGCAAAGGGGCTGGGGACAGCCCTGGGGGCGGGGGAGGGGCGCAGTCGCCCGGGTGTCTTCTGGGAAGCAGAGTCTGGAGGGCCACCCCGTGTCACCCACACTTCCCCGTGCCACGTGAGGATTTCTCCGAGGGTGGGCTCTGGGCCTCCTCGCCCCAACCCGCGGGAGGCTTGAGTCGGCACTTTTCAGAGCCCAGCCTGGGCTCAGCCAGCTGACACCTGCAGCCCCTGGAGAAACCGTCAGCCACAGAGGGGAGCAGAGGAAACCCATCCCCACCCCCACCCCATTCCCTCAGAGGAACACTGCCTCGGGGTGGGCTGTGTGGGGAGGCTGAAGCCCCTTGTGCTCCTCCTGTGCAAGGGGGTAGCCTAGGGCTGCGGGCCTGGGCCTGAGCCCTGACACCTCTGATCGGTAGGAAAGATGGAGCCAGGAGCTTTCTGAGCCTGCCCTGGCCCCTGCCCTGCCCCATCGGGCTGAGAAGACCAGGCCAAGGGTTTGGAAGCACCAGCAAACATGCGTTCAGGCCTGAATGCGCAGGGTATGGCTCCTGCCTGATACGCATGCCTTGCCAAGGCCCTGGATTTCATCTGGCCTCCAGAACTTCTAAATAGTAGACAAGAGAGGAAGCTGTCAGGTCCAGGGCAGGGCTGGGGACAGAGGTACTAGGTGACGTCTCTTCCCCGCTCTTGCTGTCTCTCTCAGGCACTGTTTCCTCCATGATAGCCAGGCTGCAAGGTGGCCCCCAGCAAGTCCTGTCTCCCTTGGTTCACACCCTCATGTCGTCCCCTCCCACACTGTACCACGATGGGTCTGTGTGACCAATAGCATAGGGCAGAAATGCTGGCGTGTCACTTTCAAGATGAAACTTAACTATTTTTTTTTTTTTGAGTTGGAGTGTCACTCTGCTACCCAGACTGGAGTGCAGTGGCCGCTCCCGGCCACGGCAGCCTCGACCTGCCGGGCTCCAGCTATCCTTCCACCTCACCCTTCCAAGTAGCCGGAACTACAGGTGCGTGCTACCATGCCCACCTAATTTTTGATTTATTATAGAGATGAGGTCTCGCCAAGTTCCCCGGGTGGGTCTCGAACCCTGCGGGCTCAGGCAGTCCACTCACCTCGACCTCCCAAAGTGCTGGGATTACAGGCTGAGCCACCGAGCCCGGCCTTAACTGTTTTTTATAGACAGAGCCTCTGTCGCTCAGGCTGGAATGCAGTGGCTAACACAGCTGAGAACTGCTGGGTTCAGGCTATCCTTCTGCCTCAGTCTTCCAAATAGCTGGAACCACAGGTATGCACCACCACATCCATCGAAGTTTTTTTAAAATTTATTGTAGAGATGAGGCCTCGCCAAGCTGTACAAACCCCTGGGCTCAGGCAATCCTCTCTTCCACCTCCTAAAGTGTTGGGATTACAGGTGCAAGTCACTGTGCCCGGCCTCAAGATGAAACCTTTTTTTTTTTTTGGAGTCAGAGCACTCTGCTCCTGGACACCTCAGCCTCCACCTGCTGGGCTCTGGCGATCCTTCCCCGCAGCCCTCCCAGTAGCTGGAACTACAGGTGTGTACCACCACGCCTGGCTAATTTTTTGGATTTATTGTAGAGACAAGGTCTCGCCAAGTTGCCCGGGCTGGTCTTGAACCGTTGGGCTCAGGCAATCCTCTCGCTTCCACCTCCAAAGTGCTGTGATGACAGGCTGAGTCGCCTCGCCCAGCTAAGATGAAGCCTAGTTTTGATTAAAGATGTGGTAGCTTTTGTCTTGTCCACTGTATCCTGGGGGAAGCCGGCTGCCTTGTCATGAGAGGGCCTGCGAAGGTCCCACACAGGGAGAAGCCAAGGCCTCTGGCCAGCAGCCACCTGAGGAAGCCGCCTTGAAGGCAGATCCCCCAGCCCCAGCCAAACCGTGCCTTGGTGGCAACCCATGAGAAATCCTGTGCCAGAACCTGCCAAGCAGCACCTGGACTCCTGACTGTGTGAGATAACGTTTATTATCACGGTTATTTGTTTTGCTTTGTTTTTAGAGACAGGGCCTCACTCTGTCACTGGAGCTTTAGTGCAGCAGTGTAATCATCGGTCACTGCAGCCTCAATGCCTGGTCTCAAGTGATCTTCCCACCTCAGCCTCCTGAGTAGCTGGGACAACAGGTGCTCATCACTATGTCCAGCTAATTAAAAAAATTTTTTGTAGAGGTGGCTGGATGTGATGGCTCACAGTTGTAATTCCAGCACTTTGGAATGCTGAGCTGTGAGAATCGAGAATTGAAACCAGGGGTTTGAGACCAGCCTGGGCAACATAGAAAGACCTCATCTATACAAAAAAAAAGTTTTGTTTTGTTTTTTTTAATTCTATAGACGCGGGGTACAATTTGGGGTTAGGCATACAAAGGGTCATTACGCAGGCACTCTTGTGGATGGGGTGCGCCCCCACCGCCCATGGCAGTTTTCCACCACTGCCAAAAACGTTTTTTGGTTTTTTTTTTGAGTCGGAGTCTCACTCTGTCGCCCAGACTGGAGTGCAGCGGCCGCTCCCGGCCACCGCAGCCTCGACCTGCTGGGCTCCGGCCATCCTTCCGCCTCCGCCTTCCGAGTAGCTGGAATTACAGGCATGCGCTACCACGCCCGACTGATTTTTTGATTTATTGTAGAGATGAGGTCTCGCTGCCCAGGCGGGTCTCGAACCCGCGGGCTCAGGCAATCCACTCGCCTCAGCCTCCCAAAGGCGCGGGATGACAGGCTGAGCCACTGAGCCCGGCTGAGCCTTATTATTTTAAAACACTAAATTCTGGGGTGATTTGCTGTGCAGCAGTAGATAACTCCTGCACCCTCCTTCCTTCTTAACAAGGACCTGGGATGCTTCCCCATCCACCCACTGGAGCTTCCTGGGCTCCCGGCCTCCTGATGCCCCTTCGGCTCCAGGACCCCAGGCCGGAACACTGGCTTACAGAAGAACGAGCGGGAGAACGAAGGAACCGAGCTCCCTGGGGGCCTCTGAAGGACTGGAAAAGGGCTGGAGGCTCAAACAGGGAGGGAGGGTCTGGGGGAAGCAGGAGCGTCAGCCCCCCGGAGAGACCCCACAGCCAAGCGTTTGCAGCACACAGCCTTGTGCTCTCTCTCCCTTCTGCCCTCTGCTGCGCTCTCCAGGGTGGAGGAGCAAGGGGCCCTTGGCTCTGCCTCTGGCCCCCTCATGGGAGAGCAGGGGGAAATCCCTGCACAGGCCCCGGTGAATCTTCGATGACTGCTCTCAGAGCCCAAAGGGCACAGGACGTTATCTAGAAGAAAGGAACAGCATGCCACCCACAGAACTTTCCAGGAAACCCTTGCCCTGTGAACACGTGGGGCTTCCACTGAGGCTGAGGAGAGCAGGGTCCTGGGCAGAGCCAAGCCGTTTGGCCTGGGCACCCTGGCCCACAGCCCAGGGTGGAGCGATGCTCTGGAGGCTTCTTGAAGGCCCGGAGGACTTTCCTTTGCAGCGCGCCTGTCCCGGGCGAGTGTCAGGGCCTCCTCCTTCCTGTGCCACAGGCGTTCCACCTGCGACCAGGCGGGAGCCACCGCCATCCTGAGGCTCAGAACCTCAGACCGCTGTAAAGGGTTCCACGTCAGGCTTCAGAGACGCCCCCTCTCTCCTCAATGCTCTGCACAGAGCAGAGGTGTCACTCTCTCCACTCTCTTTCCCCGGCCATGAGGTCTCCAGAGGGACAGGCCTTGGTCTCGGGCTTGTCTGTCTCTGCGCGCCGCACGCAGGCTCAGTGGGATGCTCGTGCCCGGGCCACTAGGCGCCTTCTGCTTGGCGGGCTTGCTTCCCCTGGCTTTCCACACCCTGTTCTCCCGTGCGCGCGGTGGAAGTCCTCAGCACAGCTGTCTGTGGCCAAAGTACAGAGCCCCCCACCCTTTGCAGGCGCAGGGCTGTACCCCTCTGCCAGACTCGGGGGTGCCACGGGCTGAGGCTGTGTGTGCTCTGCCGAAGGGGCCATCAGCATGGCGCAGGTGAATGTGCCTTCCAAGAAGGACAGACCGGCCGGGTGCGGTGCAAGCTCAGCACTTCGGGAGGCAGAGGCGAGAGGACTGCCTGAGTCCAGGGGTTTGAGAACAGCCTGGGCAACATGGTGAGACCTTGTCTCTACAATACTTAAAAAAATAAAGGTGCACGCTCTTGTTTATAAAGTTATTTGCTCAAAAAAAAAGAAACCTAGCCGGACATGGTGGCCCGAGCTCTAGTTCCAGCTACTTGGAAGGCGGAGGCGGAAGGATCGCCGGAGCCCAGCAGGGCGAGGCTGCGGTGCCGTGAGCGCGCCGCTGCCCCCAGCCTGGGCGGCAGAGTGAGACTGGGACTCAAGGAAAGTGAGGAAAAAACCTAGGACAGCCAAGAGAGGACGCAAGCGGCTTGGGCGCCTTAACGTCGTCCTCGGCGAGACCAGGGCAGGCCCGCCTTCCCTGCGCCGGGGCCGCCAGGCGAGGGCGCCACACGTGCGCGTCACGTCCAGCCCCGGAGCCCGCTGGCCCCAACGGCCGCCGGGGCGGCTGCGGCCACGATCCCGGGCGACAGGCGGGCCGACTGCGGCCGGGGAGCAGGGCTGCAGCCGCCCAGGCCGGAACGAGGCGCTGGGGCTGCTGCCCAGAGCCGCAGGCTGCAGCGGCGTCCCGCGGCCCTTCTCCGCCGGCCTTGTTCCCTGCCCGCCCTCGCCGGCCGGGCGCGCCTCGCTCGACCCTCCCGGAGGGCGCGAGGAGGGCGCCAGCCGCCGGGACGCGCGCGCGCGCGCCTCCCCCGGCCCGCGACCTCGGCCGCGCGGCGTGGCCGGCAGCGCCCGCCGGGGGGCGGTGTGCGCCCACGCCTGGGACCGGAAGCGCCGCCGGGGCGGGCCCCGCGGGCTCCCGGCTCGGTCTCCCGGGCTCGGCCGGCCGCGCGCCCCCTGCGTGCGCGCGCGTGCGCACGAGCACGTGTGCGCGTCTGCCGCGCCGGCGGGCCGGAGGCGCGGGCCGGGCGGGCGGGGCGGCCGGCGGGACAAAAATATCCAGAAACCAGGGCAGCCGGCGCGCGGCGGGGGAGGGGCTGCGCGGGGAGGGGCTGCGGGGTGAGGGGCGAGGGCTGCCTGGCGCTGCCGGAAAGCGATCGCCCGGGAGAGGCCGACAGAGCGAGCGAGATCTCGAGCCGGGAAGAGTCACGGACGGCCCGGGACGCCGACGGGGAGGTCGAGGGAGGCTGGCCGGGGAAAGTAGGTTAGGAGGCTGGGAGGGAGAAGAGGCCCCTGGAGGCTGGGGCGAGGCTGGAGCCTTCGCCGGACAAGAAGGGGCAGACTCGGGCTTGCTGCTGACGGGGACTTTATTTGGACCGAGCTGCAGAGATCTGCTGGCCGCCCTCGCGCCGGGTCAGAGCGACTCCGGCTCGGGCTCGAGCTGGGGCTCCGGCTCCAGCCCCGGTTCCGCATCCGGCTCCAGCTCCTCCCTCTTGCTCAGAACCTGAGGAGGGTGAATCCCGTCCTCCAAGGCAGAAAATCTTCTTGGCTGCCACTTGGGGAGGCATGGAGGGTGGAAAGAGAAGGATGAGGGCAAAAGGAATAGGACGGAGGCAGGGCATCCATATTCGCAGCACCCCCCATCAGGTCCCCACCGTCTCTCGCCCCTGGGGTCCCACCTCCAGGCACGCTGGAGTGAGCGGCTTGCGAAGAGGGGGCTCCGAAAGCAAGCAGGGTCCCCTTGGTCATCCTCCCGATACAGGATGGAGGGGAGGAGGACCGCGGGGGGGGCATGTCCCTGGCTCACCCGTCTTCGCCAAAGGTGAAAGCCAAAGGCCGCGGTCACCAAGAGGAGCAGAGAGAGGGCACCGAGGGTGAGGAAGAGCGAGAGGTGGCCTGCTTGGAGGGTACCTGGAGCTTGCCCAGAGCGCCTGGCACCTGTGGAGAAACGACAGCAGGGGCCTAAACCAGGGCTGGAAACACCAGCTTGTCCCCCCCCACACTGTGGATGCAGTGAGGTCCAGACAGTCCAAGGCACCTGCCCAGGGTCATTTAGCCACTTATGGCAGAAGTGGGTCGGTCCTAGACAAGACTCAAGGTCAGGTCCCTGACTGGACAGTAAAGCGCTGGGATGGGGGTGGCAGGGACTGCTCTGGAAGGAGGGGTCAAGATGACTGCTCCAGTGTTGGGGCCGTGGCATCCGGGGGCCTCAGACCTGGGCTGGACAACTCCGTTCTGTAGACCGCTGCTCCGAGAAGCCTCGCCCCCTCATACAGCTGGCACTGCCAGGGCTGAGAAAGGAGCCCGGCCTCCTGCACCTCCAGCCAGGGTCCTGGGGCACGCCTCTGGGCTGGGTCATCCGAGGGGCTCCACACAAACCGCTCCTGGCCTGACGCCGGTGTCACCTCACACAGCAGCTTCCCCGGGGAGCCGGGTGACCCAAAGCGTTGGAAAGTCGCTGGAAAAGTTAGAGGGGAAGGTCTTTCGGGGCTCCAGACCCCTCTAGGGCCACAGGTTCCATCCGAGTGGATACTTTTTTTTTGAGTTGGGAGTCTAACTCCGTCGCCCAGACTGGAGTGCAGTGGCCGCTCCCGGCCACCGCAGCCTCGACCCGCTGGGCTCCAGCGATCCTTCCACCTCAGCCTTCCAAGTAGCCAGAATTACAGGCACGTGCTACCATGCCCGGCTGATTTTTTGATTTATTGTAGAGATGAGGTCTCGCCAAGTTGCCCAGGCGGGTCTCGAGTAGATTCTGATTGGGTGAGGTTGAGGTGGGGATTGGGGGTCACAACCACATTAATCTTATCTGGACAACACACTGGCCAGCTCCCTCCCCTACCCAAACACTTTCCAGACGCCCTGCTGCCTTCAGGACACTGCTTACGCTCACCCTGGCCCTGAAGGACCACATCAGAAATGTCACTTCAGGTTATTTTATGTTACTTCTACTCAAGTGCCCAGAACCCCTCATCCCGGTTAAATTTGACCTTAGGATGTTCCTGCTTCCATGACGGAGCTCATGTCAGTGCCCCTTGCTTTACGAACTTCCCCCCATTTCTGAATGTATAGAGAGCAGTGAGCTGAAACCCTGATCTGGAGAGAGAGCACTCTTAAAGTTCTAGAGAGAGGGGCAAAGGATGAAGGGCTTTAATGTAAGAGTAGTGTCCTAGAGAACGAATATCTGGTGACACAAACACCTGAGTTTAGACCCTGAGTCTGGCACTTCCCAGCTGTGTGACTTTGAGGAAACCTTCTCTCCAAAATGGGGAAGAGGACCTCTCCCAGTGAGTTGTCATACATAGAACAGTTGACGCTCAAGAAGACACTGGACAGGGTCGGGTGCAGGGGCTCAGTCTTGTAATCCCAGCACTTTGGAAGACCGAGGCAGAATAATCTCGACGCAGGAGTTTGAGCCCAGCCTGAACAATATAGCAAGAGCTTGACTCTAAAAAAATTAGCAGGCCGGCCTCAGTAGCTCAGCTTGTCATCCCAGCACTTTGGGAGGCCGAGGCAAGTGGATTGCCTGAGACTGCGGGTTTGAGACCAGCCCAGGTAACTTGCTGAAACCTCATCACTACAATAAATAAAAAATTAGCTGGGCGTGGTAGCACACGCCTGTAGTTCCAGCTACTTGGAAGGCTGAGGTGGAAGGATCCCCAGAACCCAGCAGGTTAACATTGGGGTGGCCGTGAGTGTGGGGTGGGTGACAGAGTGTGATTTCAACTAAAAAAAAAATAGCCAGGCATGGTGGCACATGCCTGTGGTCCCAGATACTCAAGAGGTTGAAGTGGAAGGATCACCTGAACCCAGGAGGTAGAGGCTGTGGTGAGCCAGGGTCATGCCACTGCACTCCAGAGTGAGACCCTGTCGAAGGAAGAGGAGGAGTACGACACTGGATAGAAAGGACTGGTGGGCTTTGGTGACTGCCAGGTGTAAAGAGGAGGTGGCCAGGTTTCCAAGTGGATGGGCTACCCCTTACCGGTGGAGTAAGCAAGAAATTGGTGAGAGGAAAAGACGGGGTTCGGGGTGAGGTTGAGAGGTGGCGTAACATCTGGGTGGAGATATCCAGGAAGCAGGTAGAAATCCAGGGCTGGCCCTCAGGAGATGCATTATCTGTTAGCATGTTCATTTAGTCATTCGACCAATATACGTTACTGAGTACCGACCATATGGGGCTGCTACTTAGTGGCCACAGGTGAGTACGGCAGATATGGCTAATCTGTCACGGCTTACAGTGACCAACCAGTCAACAGACTTTCTGGGAGTTCTTTTTTCTGTGTTTGTTTTATGCTGTCTTGGAAAACCCTTGCTCAGTAAACATGTGCCGACCAAGGGACTGATTCATTAACTTCTCCCAAATCCAGGCCGTTTCTGACAACTTTCACGCAAGCCCTGGCCCCAAAGAGGACAAGGGATTCCAGAAACATCTCCCACTTATTCGAACCATTCGCACTTTTGCTACCTTTCCTTCCAACTTCCCAGACCCTCCCGCCAATTCAGAGCAGGGGAGTCCCGCAGAGAGCAGCGGAACGTCTATCTTGTGACTCAAGAGGCTTTCAGTTTCCGTTCTCTGTAACGGGGGCAAGAGAAGTGGAGGCCGCAGCGGCAGGCTCTGGAACTCGTGCCAGCGGCCTGGCCTCAGGGCGGGCCCCGGGCTGGGCCCGCCAGCCTTCCCTCCGGGTCCTTGGTCCCCGGGATGCGAGCTACTCTGTCACCCGGGGCTGACCTGTGATGACTGCCAAAGTGACGGTGGCCCGGAGCTGCTGGCCCTGGAGGTCGACGTGGCAAGTGTAGGTCCCAGCCCGCGCCCGGCTCACAGACTCCAGGTGAAGGGAAAAGTTGCCATTGCGGCCCGCTACCAGGAGGTCAGGGCCTCCCCCAGGGGCTGCCCACTTGGCGGTGAGGGGAGACTGGGTCCCCACGCCGGGAGGCAGGTAGCAGGGCAGCCCCACTCCGGACCCTGCTCCAGCGTACACGGTCGTGGGGACCGGGGGCTCCAGCCCTGGCGAGAAAAGGACACCCGAAGGTAAGGCCTGGGGGGAGATCCTGGGGGCGAGGGCCGGCCCGCAGAGAAGGGAGGCGGGACGGGAGGGGGAGAGAGGGCCTGGTGCTGAGGAGCAGAGCGCGGCGGGTGAACTGAGCGTGCGCAGAACCCAGGGCGTGCGCGGGGCCAGCGGGAGACCCCGCCCCTTCCCCGGGCCGTCGGCGGGCGCGAGGCCGAGGGAAGAGCCGGCGGGGCCGGGGGCGGCTGGAAGCCCAGAGCAGAGACGTGTGGCACGAGCCGCCGCGAGCCTGGAACGAGGACCCACAAGTCAGGGCAGGCGACAGCGGGCGGGAAGGGGTGGTGGCCGAGCGTGAGGCTGCCTGGAGGAGTTACCCCAGACAGTGAGGTTGTAGGTGGCGGAGACGTTGAAGCCATCGCTGTAGGCCAGGGTGCAGCCCCAGGGCCCGGAGTCCAGAGGGCCGACTCGGGGCAGGAAGAAGCTGCTTTCCGCGAAGTGGTGGTGAGGGGACTCGGGGACAGGAACTCGGCCCAGGCCCCGGAACCAGCGCACAGAGGCCGGGCGGCCGGGGCGGCTGAAGGAGCAGTTCAAGACGACCCAGTCGGAGACCCTGAGGGGCCCTGCGGGGGTGGCGGTCACTGCGGGGCAAAGAAGACTCAGCGCGGAGGAAACGCGCCCCCAGCACCGCAGGCCAGCGAGCCGGCGCTCCCGGAACGGGGCCTCGCCCGGCGGCCGGAGGTGCTTGGGGCGGGTCGCCAGAGCCCCAGGACCGCGTCCCCGTCCCCTGCTCGGGCGTCCTAGGCCCCGTCCGCCCTTCCCCTGCCGCAGGCCAGCCTGGGGGTCCTCGCTGAGCCCCGCGGGTGTCTGCAAAGAAGGGCTCTGGCCCCGCGCGCTCCCCCGCTCCCCAAGGCCGAGCCTCCCCACCTTCGCCAGGCCGCAGCGTGGCTGGGGACGGGGGGCTCGAGGGGAGACAGTCTCCGCGGGGCCGCCCCCACACACCTGCCTCTGGGGCGTCCTGGCCCAACCGGCCGCCCGCCGCCTTCCGCCGCCGTCGGGGGGCGCGGGCGCGGGCCCGGAACGCGGCCCCCGCCCAGCCCTTCCTGTCTCCGGGCGCGGGTCCCCCTCCCGGCCCTCCCCCGCCCGCCCCACCTACTCGAGGCCTGGCCCACGCGCAGACGGAGGCGGCAGGCGAGGGCGCGGTCCCCCAGGCGCACGGCCGCGCTGTACTCGCCGGCGTCGGCGCGCAGGGCCGGGCGCAGCCACAGCGAGAAGTCCCCGCGCCGGAGGCCGCGCTCCTCCAGCTGGACGCGGGGCTGCAGGGGCAGCCGCCCGCTGCGCAGGCCGCCGGGAGCCACGCTCAGCACCGTGTAGCGGCGGGGCCCGGGCCCACGCGGGGAGGGCGCCGGGCCGGGGGCGGGAGCGGGCGGGCCCCTGGGCGGGAGGGAGAAGGCGGTGAGCAGCTTGCGGGCGGGAAGCCCCGAGGAGGTGCAGCCAGCCAGCCTGGGGATCTCTTGGCCCCCCGCCCCTCCCCCGTCCTCCGGCCGGACGGCCCGTCCGCTCCCGGAGCGGGCTTAGGCTGACCCCTGGGGGCAGGGCGGAGGGCGGGCCTGGGTGTTGGGCCGCGAACCTGGATGCCCTGCCTGCTGGACTTGGGGCTGCCTCCGTTCGGGGTGCATACCTGTCTGGTCGATGCTGCCAGGTGACCCCTCCTCTTCGCAGAAGGCTGCGGTCCTGGAGGGGGCTGGTGGGGCGGCAAGGGAGCTGGGCAGGAGTCCCCTCCTGGGCCCAAACCTCAGGGACCTCTGCCCCAGGCCCTGGACCCTCCACTGGGGAGCAAAAGAGAGGCCAAGGGAGGGGCGGTGAGCCAGGAGACTCGGGGTGCGGAGGCGCCTCGGTGTTTCCCGGAGGGAGGAAGAGCTTGGGCTGCTGGCTCTTCCCTGCCGAGGCGCCCCCGACGTCCCCGGAAAGCAGAAGCCACCGCACAGCTGAGGGCCTGGGGCCTTCGAGGCCAAGGGCAGCGCCCGCCGGTCCTGCCGTGGGCGCAGAGGTCACCCGTCCCAGCACCTCCTCACCTGGAGCCACCCACAGCAGTTGCAGAAGCATCAAGCCCAGGAACTCAGCCTTCCGCATCTCCCGGGCAACCGAGCCCTCCGCCAGGAGGAGGTCGGCAGGGGAGGGGGCGAGCGAAGTCCTGCAGCCAGGGAGGTGGGGGAGGGTCGGAAGGAAGCGGGAGAGGCGAGGAGGGCCGAGAGCCGCGGCGGCCGGGAAGCCGGCCAGACCAGGCAGCCCGCTGCCCGGAGGGTGTCCCAGGAATGGGCAGGGCAGTGGCAGGGAGCAGGCGGCCGCGAGCCGGCTGTCGAGGGCTGGGAGGCCGCGCGCTGCCGCCCCGGCCCTGGCGCGGGCCCTGCCTCCCTCCACCCCCCCGTGCTGCCCGCCCCCCGCACCCCAGGGCTTACGGTTTCGCTTCGCAGCGGAAAGTCTGAGGGGGCCGATTCCCAGCAGCATCACCCTCCACCTCCGTGGCGGCTCCCCTTGTTTACTTCCTCCGCCCTGGGTCTCCCCAGCACCCCCGCCCCCACCCCGCGGGACTGCCCCCTCTCCTGGGACCCTCTGCCCGCCTCTGCCACCTGTGTCCGCCTGGAACTGTCCCACTCCCACCTCTGAGCTGCCGCTTCGGTCCCAACTTTCTTTTTTTTTTTTTTTTGAGTTGGAGTCTGACTCTGTCGCCCAGACTGGAGTGCAGGGGCCGCTCCCGGCCACCGCAGCCTCGCCTGCTGGGACCCGGCGATCCTTCCGCTTCAGCCTTCCAGGTAGCCGGAATTACAGGTGCACGCTACCACGCCCGGCTGATTTTTTGACTTATGGTGGAGAAGAGGCCTCGCTGCCCAGGCGGGTCTCCAACCCACGGGCTCAGGCCATCCACTCACCTCAGCCTCCCAAAGGCGCGGGATGACAGGCTGAGCCACCGAGCCCAGCTCGGTCCCAACTTTCAAGTTTGCTTCTCGGCAAGCTTTCCTTGGCACTTACCTTCTCCGGGTCGCCGCTCCTCCCAGAACTGCGTTCCGGCTCGGACCCACCCTTGCAACCCTCCTGGGCACACAGTGGGCCGGATGCTCCACTCACCCCCAAGGATGGTAGGCTGGGGCGGGGCATGCTGGGGCGCGGGCAGGGCTGGTGGCGAGAATGGCTGCAGCGCGCGCGTGTGCCTGCACACTGAGCACTCCACACATGGTCACTCGTGAACACTCGCATTCTCCGTTGTGCAGAAGAAACTGAGGCGCAGGGAGATGAACCAGTTGCCAGGGTCAGGGAGTGTGACAGTGAACTCTGTGTGTGTGTGGTTCTGACCCTGGATGAGTCTTGGGCGTCCCCCAGAAGCATGATGCGGCTGAGTGGGCCCTCTCCCTACCCGCCTCAGACCCCTTTGCCCCAGAAACTGCCCAGCTTCCCTGATCCGGAGGTTCTGAACTTGGAGGGGGGGCGGGGACACACACACCACAAGGGTCCTATGGAGGAGAATGCAGCCATCTTAGAAAACTCACAAGCTGGCCGGGTGCGGTGGCTCATGCCTGTAATCCCCGCACTTGGGGAGGCTGAGGTGAGAGGATTGCCTGAGCCCACGAGTCCAAAACCAGCCTGGGCAACTTGGAGAGACCTCATCTCTACAGTAAATCAAAAAATTGGCCAGGTGTGGTGACACACACCTGTGGTTCCAGCTACTTGGAAGGCTGAGGGGGAGGATGGCCAGAGCCCAGCAGGTCGAGGCTGTGGTGGCCGGGAGCGGCCACTGCACTCCAGCCTGGGCAACAGAGTGAGGCTCCAACTCAAAAAAAGAAAACTCATGACAGGGACACGCAGCAGAACTGGGAACCACACCAGGCCCGTTCCCCCCGCTTGACCAGAAGCAGCTTTCTCGGGCCAGGCAGCTCACTCCAGATCCTAGAAGGCTGAGACCCAGGCCGAGTCCTCTCCCAGCTCAGGGGCGGGACTTCCCGCCTCTAGGTGCCTGGTTCAGCACAACAGAGCCAGTAGCTTTCCACTGGGCTCAGCAGTGTCTAGGTCTTGTGTGGGCTAGCAGGGAAGCGTGTGTCACTGGGGGGAGCATCCCTGGGAATTCAAAGCAGCACATGTCAGCTCTCAGAGCTGGGCTCCCACCCACCCCTGGAGGCTGGTCTTGTCTGCTCGCCAGCAGGAGTGTGCTCCTTTCGTGCTGAGGGGAAGGGTCCTGACACGTTGCGGGGGCGGCTGCACCCACCGAACCCCGGGAAAGCAGGAGACAGGTTAAAAACAGAAGCGCGACCGTTTCTTTATTAAATTATACAAAAAGGGGAGGGGAGGGGGCAGCTGTGGGGCTCGGCCCCGGCCCCAGCCCCGCCCGCCCCGGCCCGGCGCTGTCTGAGAGGGATCCAGGGAGATCCAGGGGTCAGGCAGGAGGGACAGGCAGGACGGGAGGGGGGCCCAGAGGTCAGGGAGGAGAGTCACGGGGACGCGGGGCTGGCGGAAGAGGAGGAAGAGAGCAGAGGCGGCAGTTGGGGACCAGCTGGGAGCCCGGGGAGCATCAGGACAACAAAGGCCGAGTGGGGCAGAGGGGCAGTGTCTGGAGAGGCTGGGGCAGAGGAGCGCGCGGCAGCTCGGGTGCGGGGCCCAGAGCAGGAGCCGGCGAGTGGCTGCACTAGTCTGTTCCCGCCGCCTCCGGCGCGGAGGGGCCGCCCATCCGTCCGTGGCGGGGGCTCACGCCGACGCCCCGTTTTCTGTCTTCTGCCGCTTGGGGTCCGCTTCATCCTGTGGAGAGGGAAAGGGTTGGGGCCGCCGAGACGTGGGCGAGAGGCCTCGCCTGGCCGGCGCGGCCCAGCCCCCGCTCGCCCCGCTGGGGTCTGGGTCGCCCCGCTGCGTCGACATCGACAGCCCCGCGCCCGCAGCCCGGCTCCAACCTCCTCTTCCGCAGCCCTCTTCAGCGCCGGCCCTTCGTCGTCGTCCTCTTCTTCGTCCTCATCTGAGGAGCCAGAAACGGGTCATGGGGGAAGGGCAGAGACCCCGTGGTCGCCCGCAGCCCTGCTTCGGGCCTCCAAGCCCACCGACTCTGCTCCCGAGCCCAGACTTCCCGGCCGCGCCCACCTTCCTCTTCCCCCTCGTCCTCCTCCTCGCCGTCCTCCGCGGCTTCTTCCTCCTCCTCCTCAGCTCCGTTCTCTTCCTCCTGCGGGACCAGGCGAGGGAGCAGTGTCAGGCTGGCGGAGGGCCTCCGCGGCCATCGCCACCGGGGAAGGGGCACGGGTGACCAGAGGACTCTGGAGGGGCCTGGGGAGGGGAAGACGGGAGGGTCAGAAGCGCGGAGCCCCGCAGCCCGGAAGGCCAGTGGGGGAGAGGAGGTGCGCCGCGCGCAGGGGGGCGAGGCCTCCCCCGCCTGAGCGCGCACCTCCACGACTTCTTTCTTCCGCTCCTTCCGGCCTGCCTTCTCCTCCGCCTTCTCCTTCTTCTCCTTCAGGTCCTGCAAGGGGCAAGGCGACGGTCACCTTTCTCGCCACGGGTGGCCGGCAGACCTCCAGTCCCTGCAGTCCTGGATCTCCCTCTGCAGGGGCTGAGAAGTGTGCCGGAGGTGGCCGCAGGGCTCTCACGCAGGGCCACGCAGGGCTGAGACCAGACCCCAGGTCCCCAAGACCCAGGAGGGGCGGGAGGTGACGAAGAACGGGCGGAGGCAGCTGGGGTCGCCGAGTCCCACCTGGCCAGTCCTCCCACCCCAGGGCTGAAGAGCTCGGCTCAGCAAAGCAAATCCCTTCCGTGAGCTCGCTCGCTCATGTCCCGCCCCCCCGCCGCGCACCCCCCTCCGCGCCCCGCTGGCCCAGCTCTGCCTTTTGTCTGCCTCTGGGGCCTTCTCCCGAGGCCTCTCTCCTGGGCATCCCTCCCAGCTTCCCCTTCAGCTTCCGCGGCCTTTGTCTCTCTCCACCTGCGTCTCCCGAACCCCGGCCCTACTTGGCCACACGCTACAGGACAGGAAGCGCACACCTTAGCACACTCCCAGCATCCCCTCCCGCTTTTTGCCCTCCCCACCCCGAACAGCTCAAGTAATCGAGTAATCTCCCTCCTCCGGCCTCCCCTGGTGTAGGCACCGCTGCAGGGGAACAGCAGGAGGGGCTGTTTCCCGAAAGGTGGAGGAGCATAAAGGACGGGAGGTGCCGACGGAGGCGGCCGAGAGAAACAAACAAGGCGCATCTGGGGCGGGACGCGGAGGGGCGGGGCCTGCCCGGAGGCCCCTCCCACCGGCCGCCCGCAGGCGTCTGTGAGGGCCGGTCCGGCCAGGCAGAGGGCGGGCCCCCGTGGGAGTCCCTCTGGACAGACCCATCCTAGCCCTCCAGCTGAGTTCCGTCCTCTCCCCCCACCCCCACCCCCGGCAGGCACACGGCAATGCTGGAGGTGCGCCGTGACCTGACCGGGTGTCGGCGTGCAACGCCTGTGTCTGATTCTCTGTGCGGGGAAGTTTTCTGTGCGAGTGGACCACCCTGGGAGGGCGTCGCTTCCAGAACAGCACCGGGCGTAGGAGGCAGGATGGGTGCAGAACGGCTCCCGCAAGGGGAACACAGACCACCCTCTCATCCAGCTAGGTTTCCTTCATCCTACTGCGCGGTCTTCGTTTATTCGCCACAAGGTCGCATGGCCTTTCTGCCACCTGATGGGTTTTCCCTGCGTCCGGGGCCAGGAGAGACAGGGGCCGGTCAGCTGCTCTCCGCGTGGCCCTGGCCCGAGCGGCCCATCTGGGCTGGGGGAGGGAGGGAGGGAGAAGACCAGAGACCAAAGTGCAAGGGGCCGGGCCTCTCCTCCCGTTCTGGCCTGGTCGCTGTCCTTCCGCGATTCCTTTTTCAGGAGGGTGTGTGACCCGGACCCCGGGTCTTGTGCTAGGCAGCCTTCTGGCCCCACTTGCGGACACAGGCTGACACGGGGCGCGCACACAGCTGCACCCACGCGGCGGGGAGACACGCGGCCCGGCGTGCGGCCATCCCGGGGCACACTCCCGAGACAGCGCGGAGCGCGGCGGCGCGCACCAAGCGACAACATGGCTCCGAAGCCGCTCCGTCCCGCACGCGAGCGACACGAGCGGCCCCCACGCTCGCTGGGTCGCGGTCACACAAAGACGCCGACCGGGCGGGCGCAGGCCACCGCAGGCCGCGCGGGCACGCCTCGCGGGGCGCACAGAGCCCCCAGCCCTGCAGGCCGGGAGACCGGGCGAAGGCCCCTCCGGCGACGCCCCCACGGGCCCGGCCGCACCAAGCCCCCAAGCGACACTGTGGGTCCGCGGAAGCCAGAGGCGGCCGGGGAGAGAAGGGCGCCGGGAGGTGGCCGGGCGGCGCGGGCAGCGCCCGGCCTCGGCGGTTCCGAAGGCCGCGCCGCCGCTCCGCGCCCGGAAGCCAGGCCTCTGGCGCACGCGGGAGGGCGGCGGCCGGGAGCGCGGAGAGCCGAAGGCCGGCGGCGGGCGCGGGGGGTGAGGCCCGCCGAGGGGCGCGGGCGGCGGGCAGCGGCGGCGGGGCGAGCGCGGCGGAGGGCGGCGGCGCGGCGGGCCGAGCCGGCGGCGGCAGGGCCGCCAGGGGGCGCCGCGGCGCGCGGCCGCCAGGGGGCGCCGGCGGGGCGCGCGGAGCGGGGCGGCCGCGCCGGGCGGGCCGGGCCGGGCCGGCGGCGGGGGAGGGCGGAGCGGGGTCCGCGGGGACCGGCGCGAGGCCCGCGCGGGCCGTCGGGGGCGGCCCGGGCCGGAGCGCGCCGCGGGCCGCTCGGGCCGGCGCCGCCGCCCGCCCGTACCTTGGCGCTCAGCTCGGCCGCTGCCTCCACGCTCTTCTCCGACATGGTGCCGGCCGGGCCGGGGCTGGCGGGAAGCCGGGTCCTGGGCCGGGACGGGGGGCCCTGGACGGCGGAGGGTGGCCGCGCCGGAGCCTGCGCGGCGGCGGCGGCGGCCGCACGGCGGGCCGGGTCCCCGGCGGAGGCGCGCGGCGGCGGGGTGGGCCTGGAGCCGGGCCCCGCAGGCTGCGCCGTCCGAGGGAGGGCGGGCGGGAGGGCGCCGCGGGCGGTGGCCGGCGCGTCGGCCCGGTCGCTGGGTCTCGCTCGCCGCCCCCGCACCCGCAGAGCTGCCGCCGACCAGCCGCTGCCGCCCCCGGGAAGGGAACCCGCTTATAAGGCGGCGCTGCCCGACGGGAGGGGCTTCCCAGGGGTGGGGCAGGCGGGAGCGGGGCGGAGAGGAGCGGGGAGGGGATGAAAGAGGAGGCTGGAGAGGTGGGGATAGGAGGATGAAAGCGAGGGGCGGGAGAGCGGGGAGTCGGAGGGCGGGCGCGGGGGGCGGAGAGGCTGGCGGCCGCGGGGGGGCGTGGAGGTGGGCAGGGTGGGGTCCCGCGGGAGGCGCCTCCGAGCCCCGGCCTCCGCCCGCGGGCGTCGGCCTTTCGGGGGCGGGCGGGGGGCGGCCGGAGTCCTGCTGGCCCCGGGGAAGCCCTGGCTGCAGCCCGGGCGGGGCGCGGAGCGGATGGAGAGGCCGGGCAGGTGCCCGAGCGCCCGGAGTTCGGGGCGAGGCGGCGGGCTGGCCCGCTCGTCCCCCGGGCGCGGCCTCCGGGCGGCCCCGCGGCGGGCGGGAGGGCAGCGGGGGCCGCCGGCCTCCCCTCCCGCGAGGCTGACCCTGGGACCCCTGCTGGTCCTCCCGCGGCCCCGCTGCGACGGCGGGAGGGCGAGCGGGGCCCTCGGGGCCCTGCGGGCGTGCCTCCCGCGTCTTCCGCTGCCCTCGGCTGCCGGGCCCCTCGGGCGTCCGCACCCAGGCCCTCGCGGCCGGCCGCCACCTGTCGCCCTGCCGCCGCCGCCCCGCTGGCCGCGAAGCCCTCTGCCCTCGCGCGTCTGGGCCCGCGCCCTCCGGCCCCGCGCGAGTCCGACGCCGGCCTGTCTTCCCGCCGGCCCTCCTCGCCGCCTCTTTCCGCCCTCCCTTTTTGCCGCCGCCCTCTCCAGCTCCCCCTCCGCTGCCATCTCCCCCACCGCCCCGCGGCACATTTGCCAGCGGAGCCCGGGCCCAGGACGCGCGCGCCAGCCCCACCCTGTCCCAGACGTCGCGGCGCGGCGCCCTCGCCCCGACCCCGGCACCTCCGAGTCACTTCGAGAAGGCCGGGGTTCGGGAGCCACGGGGCCGGGGAGTGGCCGAGGGGCCGGGAACGGAAGGCGGGGGTTTGGAGAAGCCCCCGGTGTGTGTGCCCTCCCTCCTGCGCCTGCCGTGGTCGCCGGGAGGATGGCCCATCTTTCCCGTTCTCGCTTCCTCGGCCAAAAGACACGGTGACGGCTACCGCTGGTGTATCTGAGTGCTTGAGGACACCACCTTCGACACACTCCCGTCCCTCCTTCCCACTCTTCTCCCAGCGCGGCAATCTCGGCCTCCGAGCCCGGGCCCCCCCAGGTTTGCGCCTCGCCGGCCCCTGCCCGCCGCTTCCCCGCGGCCGCTCATCTCCTCCGACCCGCCGGCCGACGTCTGCTCCGCGGCTTCGTCTCCCCCCCCGCGCTCCCTCGCCGCCCCGCCCCGCCCCCACCCGGCTCCCAGCCTCGCTCCCTCCCCATCAGGCTCCTGGCTCTCCCCCTCCCTGCCGCCCTCCTTTCCCCGTCCCTCCTCTCCCCTCCCGCCCCGCCCGCCGTCTCGGACACCCTGCTGGGCTCTTACCCCGTTGCCCCGGCAACCGCCCCCCACTCCGGTCACCTCCAGCCCCTCCCCCTCCAGTCTCCGCCACCGGCCGCCTCCAGCCACCTTCCTCCTATTTTTCCTGCGAGCCAATAGGAACCCTGTTGCCAGGTGGAATGCTCATTTGAATCGGCCAATCCAGATGCGCGACCGCTTGCCCTGCCTTATATGGGGATGCGAGGAGGGCCGCTCGCCCTCCAGCCCACCGGGGACCCTCCTCTCCTCCGCGTTCTTCCCCGAGGGGAGCCGGGGGCCCTCCCTCCGCCCCTCCGAGAGGGCCCGGTCTCCCATTTCTCCAACTGGGACCGATGGGGCTGGCGGGGGCGGTGGGCCGGGCTGTGGGCTGGGCCTCCGGCAGGGGGTGGGAATGAGGTGTGATTAGGCAAGCGGGGCGGAGGGAGCCGGGAATTTTGCCCAGGGAGGGGTGTCTGGGAGCAGAGGCGGCTGCAGTGGAAAATTCCAGGGAGATGGAGCGGCGGCGAATGGGAATCCTGCCCCAAAGCCCAAGGGAGCGCCCTGAGACTCGAAGAGCTTGGACACTAGGGTCCGAGGGACGCCTCTTCCCGGCCGAGGGGCTGGACGCCCCCGCGAACAACTTTCCTGCTTGGGGAAGGCGTCCTCTGGCCTTTGCCATCTGGTGGCACGACGACCCAGTGTCCTGAAGTCAGGGCTTCGCGGAAGAAGCAGCTGGAAGCGATGCTTGGGGTGAACTGGGAGGGCGTGGGGTGCGAAACCTACCCTAGGGTGCCTGGGGTCAGTCTCGGGGCTTCTGGGTCGGCGTGTTCCGTGTCTGTTTGCTCCTTTCCACAGAACTCTCTCTGGGGCTTCGTGGAGGCTTGCTAATGCCTCGAGTTCTCTTACTGTACAGTCCAGCTGAGAATTTCTACCGCTAGTTGGGTGGGGAAACTTGTGCTTCTTGCACGTTTCCTGAAGGTGGGAGAACGAGGAGGGCCTGAGCCCCCTGGAAACAACGACGTGTGGCCTGACATCCTAGACATTTACCTCGCTACTGTGTGCGGGCGCTTTCGTTTCTAATTTTTCCGTCCGGTTCTTAGTCAGTTCTTCCCCCTTTCCAGCTTCCTGGATTTTTTCAGGGTTTCTGTGCATCCGATAGGTTAAGTGCCAGGGCCGGCCTGCTTACCTTTCGAGGCATTGGAGGCCAGAAGCCTGGGGGTTGGGCCCTCTCCGCTCCTCTTGCTTTTCTGTCCCCATTCCACATTCAGTGACGTCATTTTCTAGCCCCCATTTTTCCTTTGCTTTACGTTTTTAATCTCTTAAAAATTGAAGTCAGTGGAGAGCTGAGAGGTGGATCCCAGAGAGGAAGCTGAGCCAGCCTCGCTTGAATCAGATGTTTTGTTTTGAGCATGGTCTCCAGGAGTGCCGCGAAAAGAACTCGCCGGCTCGAGGGCCCTTCCACCATGTGCCTGCCTCACCCTGTCTCATCTCCACGCGTGCCCCTTTTGCGGAGGGCCTCCCTGGTCTGTCCTGGCTTGGCGAACCCATGCCCGGGGTTCCCAACACTAGACCACCTTCCTGGGTCTTCCACCCGCACTGACGTCACCTAGCACAATGCTGGGCGTGGAGTTGTGTGTTTTCTGACCCGGAGACGCCATTCTGGACTCTGAACCCCGCAGCTCTCTCAACTTCTGCTTTATGGAGGCTGAGAGAGCAGGCCACAGGGAGGCCGGCTTGCCCCTGTGTGACTTGAGGCATTCTCGTTAACTACCGGTAGCCACCCTGGCAGTCCCAGTCTGTGGCGGCCCGAACGGCACACCCGAGGTTTCTGTGGCTCGCCTCCTTCCCCACCGACGTACTCCCCAGCAAAGAGAACTGCTTTCGCCATCGTGCCTCTCCTTCGGAGGCTCCTGTCGGCTTCTCTGGCCTTGTGCTCTCCTCGACCGCCTCTGCTGCTTACCGAGAACGGCGCGCTCTTGCCTAACCCTCCCTCCTGCTTCCAGCTTCAGCCCCGTGTGTGCTCTGCCAAAGCCTCCGTGGGCCTTCCACAGCGTCCGCGAGAAGACCAGATTTAGGCACGCTTTCCAGCTCCGTCCAATAGGACTTGTGTGACGTTGGGAATGTTCTTTATCTGCACTTTCCAATACAGGAGCCACGAGCCACCCGTGGTCATTGAACACTGAAGATGTGGCTGGTGCACCTCAGGAACTGGGTTTCTGGTTTTGCTTAGTTTCAGTTCGGCGCATAGCCACTTTGGCCAGTGGCTGCCATGCTGGACAGCACCACTTCAGACCTTGGCCCTAGACGGCCTCTTTTCCACCTCCTTCTCCAGCCCCATTGCCAGTGAGCTGGAAGTAGGAAGTCAGGGGGCCCCTCTGGCTGCTGTGTTTAGGGTCACTCGGGCCGCTGTCGTCATATACTTTACCGTAGGTGTGTGTGTTCAGGGTTCCACGTTTTCACAGATTAGACAGAGGACCGGTAGAGTACAAATGAAAGGCAAGGGAGGGGGGACCAGCAGTGGCACCCAAAGACCAAGGGAGGACTTAGCAGCCAGGAGGAGACGATGACGGTGTTGCCTGAACCCACCAGGTGACCACAGCCTGGGCAGCACCCCTTCACGGATTCTCTGAGCTGCCCCACCACGCAGCGCCGTGGGTTTCAGTGCCCTTGCTGACACATACCTCAGCACTGGCGGCCTTCCGGTCTCCGGCTGCCTCCCCTCCGGAGCGAGAGTCCTGACCCCTCCCCGTGCCTGCTGTCCATCCCGCCCTGGGTACCTACAGCTCCTCCCACTCCTCACACCTAACCTGTTCCTGCTGAATTCCCTCGCTTCCTCCTCCAGGGGACGGGCTGTCCTCCGCCCACTCCTTCATGCGGAGGACTGGCCTGGACTCACCTGGCCTTCCCCTCCCTAGGTCCTTCATAGTCCTTGAATGCCTCCTGGTCCCTCCGGTCCCCCGCCCTGCTGCTGCTCAAAGGCTCACTGGCCGCCTCTAAGCTTAAGCTCCTTAGGATTTTGATCATGAGGTAAGAATTTTATCTTCAGCACCTGTCTCCAGACCGGGAATGTTGGGAAAGCTAAAAATGTTTCCAGAAAGGCATCAACTGCCTTTCTACCTAAAATATAAACAGACGGTTGTAGTTTCTCTTACAGGATGAATTCCAGAGACAAACGGGGCCCTTCAAGGTTGGGTTCCTTTTAACTCCTGTAGCCCTACCTCTCACTACTACTCTCTCAAAAGTTCTGCTTCAGCGATTTTTTTTTGAGTTGGAGTCTCACTGTCACCCAGACGAGTGCAGCGGCCGCTCCCGGCCACTGCAGCCTCGACCTGCTGGGCTCTCACGATCCTTCCGCCTCAGCCTTTCAAGCAGCTGGAACTACAGGCGCGCACTACCACCCCCAGCTAATTTTTTTGATTTATTGTAGAGATGAGGTCTCACCAAGTTGCCTGGGCAGGTCTCGAACCCACAGGCTCAGGCAGTCCACTCACCTCAGCCTCCCAAGGTGTGGGATTACAGGCTGAGCCACCAACCCCGGCTCGGCCCTTTTAATATACATCTTTCTTTTTAAAAAGAAAAATTTTAGCCGTTCTCGGTGGCTCAGCCTGTAATCCCGCGCCTTTAGGAGGCTGAGGTGAGTGGATTGCCTGAGCCCGCGGGTTCGAGACCCACCTGGGCAGCGAGACCTCATCTCTACAATAAATCAAAAAAATCAGCCGGGCGTGGTAGCGCATGTGTAATTCTGGCTACTCAGAAGGCTGAGGAGGAAGGATCGCCGGAGCCCAGCAGGTCGAGGCTGCGGTGGCTGGAAGCGGCCACTGCACTCCAGTCTGGGCGACAGAGTGAGACTCCAACTAAAAAAAAAAAAAAGAAAATTTTAGCTGGGTTTGGCGGCTCAGCCTGTAATCCCAGCACTTTGGGAGGCTGAGATGAGTGGATTGCCTGAGCCTATGGGTTTGATACCCGCCTAGGCAACTTGGCGAGACGTCATCTCTACAATAAATCAAAAAATTATTAGCCGGGCGTGGTAGCATGCCTGTAGTTCCAGCTACTTGGAAGGCTGAGGCGGAAGGATCGTGGGAGCCCAGCAGGTCGAGGCTGCGGTGGCCGGGAGCAGCCACTGTACGCCAGTCTGAGCGACAGAGTGAGACTCCGACACAAACAAAAAAAAAAAGAAAATTTTTATTTTAACAGAGACAGTATCTCTCTGTGTTGCCCAGGCCGGTCTCAAACTCCTGGCCTCCAGCAGTCCTCCCGCCTTGGCCTCCCAAAGTGCTGGGATTACAGGCATGAGCCATGGCGCCTTGATATGCATCTTTCCATCCAGACTTCATTGCAGGATTAGAACTGATTCCATGTTGGCCATCCTCACCAGGCTATGAGCCTCTTGGGCAGACAGAATGTCTTATTTTTTATTCCCAGCACTTAGCTCTATACCTGGCACGTAGTAGGGATGCAATAAACGTATGTTGACTTAAACCACCACATGATCAGCACAAACTTCAACCCTTAACGCCCATGTTATTCACGAGACACGCTGCCTTCTTCAGGATGTCGTCTCTTTTTTTTTTTTTTGGAGTCAGACTCTTACTCTGTTGCCCAGGTTGGAGTGCAGTGGCACACTCACGGCCGTCGCAGCCTCTACCTACTGGGCCCAGGCAGTCTGTCCGCCTCAGCTCCCAAGTAGCTGGAACTACAGGTGCGCACTACCACGCCCGGCTAATTTTCTTGATTTTTTGTAGAGATGAGGTCTCACCAAGTTGCCCAGGCGGGTCTCAAATCCCTCGGCCTCCCAAAGTGCTGCTGTGCCCTGAAGAATGTCGTCTTAAGGTGACGAAAGGAGGTTGGGTGCAGTGGCTCAAGCCTGTCATCCCACCACTTTGCCTGAATCTGGGGGTTTGAGACCAGCCTGGGCAACCTGGCGAGACCTCGTCTCTACAATAAATCAAAAATTAGCCAGGTGGGGTAGCACGTGCCTGTAGTTCCAGCTACTTGGAAGGCTGAGGCGGAAGGATCTCAGGAGCCCAGCGGATCGAGGCTGTGGTGGCCGTGAGCGTGCTGCTGCCCTCCAACCTGGGCGACAGAGTGAGACTCCAATTTAAAAAAAATGACTAAAGGACAACTTGAAACCCAGTTCAAATGCATCAAACTCCGGTGTGTTAGCATACCGACTCAAGACTGTCTAGCACCTGACGTCTCACGGTCAGACCTGGTGTGGAAGTTCCTGATTCCTGTCGTCCGCATCTCTTGCCTTAGGGGCCAGCTTTCACAAGTAAGCCTGTCTGGGTCAGCGTCCTGTGCAGCCACGCAGTCAGGATCTTCCACCCAGCCACAGATTCAACAACTCTCAAAACCATCTGTGTGTCCTCAGCCCAGCCCTCGGCAGAGGGTCATCTGCTTCCCTCCCAGCTGCCCAGGCCGTGGGGCCATCCTTGACGCCTCCTCTCCGGCTGCATCCGTCCACCAGGAAGTTCTGTGAGCGCCATGTTCAGACTAGATCTGGAAAAGGACCGCTTCTCATTGCCCTTACTGCTGCTAACCGGCTCTAGCCACCGCCACATCTCATCTGGACGGTGGCCCAGCAGGCAGACAGGGCTCTCTCTTTTGCTGTGCTCCTCCCCCCAGTCTGTCCACACAACAGCCAGAGTGACCCTCGTACCCTCCGATCCTCCTCCTACCTTATTTTTCTCCATATCATTACTGTATCTCCAGCGCCATGAACAGTTCCTGACACATAGTAGGCATTCAACATTTGTTGAATGAATGTGCATATAAAGAAACCCCAAATGGCTCACGCCTATAGTCCCAGCACTTTGGGAGGCCGAGGTGAGAGGATCACCTGAGCCCACGGGTGTGAGACCAGCCTGGACAACTTGGCGAGACCTCATCTCTACAATAAACAAAAAAATTAGCTGAGCGTGGTGGCGCGTGCCTGTGGTTCCAGCTCCTTGGAAGGCTGAGGCAGAAGGATCACCTGAGCCCAGCAGGTCGAGGCTGCAGTGGCCATGAGCGTGCCACTGCCCTCCAACCTGGGCGACAGAGTGAGACTCCAACTCAAAAAAAAAAGTAAAATTAAAATTAAAAGCTGGCCAATTGTGGTGGCTCACATCTGTAATCCCAATATTTTGGAAGGCTGAGGCGGGAGAATGACTTGAGCTCAGGAGCTTGAGACCAGCCTGGGCAGCATAGTGAGACCCTGACTCAAAAAAAAAAAAATTAGCCAGGCGTGGTGGTGAATGCCTATCGTCCCAGCTACTCGGGAGGCTGAGGCAGGAGGATCGCGTCTGTCCAAGAAGTTTGAGTCTGTGGTGAGCTATGATTGTGCCACTGTTTCCAGTCTGAGTGACAAGGGCGAGATCCTGACTCAAAAAACCAACCACAAAACCCTGAAAAGCTGACTTTGTAAAAAACGCTCCACACTCACTCCTTTTTTTTTTTTTTTGCGTTGGAGTCTCACTCCGCTGGCCACCCCAGGGTCAACCTGCTGGGCTCCAGTGATCCTTCCGCCTCAGTCTTTCAAGTAGCCAGAACTATAGGTGTGTGCTACCACACCCGGCTAATTTTGAGTCGGAGTCTCCCTCTGTCGCCCAGACTGGAGGGCAGTGGCCGCTCCCGGCCACCGCAGCCTCGACCTGCTGGGCTCCGGCCATCCTTCCGCCTCAGCCTTCCGAGTTGCTGGAACTACAGGCGGGCGTCACGCCCGGCTAATTTTGTTTGATTTATTGTAGAGATGAAGTCTCACCAAGTTGCCCAGGCGGGTCTCAAACCCGCGGGCTCAGGTAATCCACTCACCTCAGCCTCCCAAAGCGCTGGGATTACAGACTGAGCCACTGAGCCCAGCTATTTTTTTATTTTTTATGGTAGAGATGAGGTCTCGCCATGTTGCCCAGGCTGGTTGTAAACCCACGAGCTCAGGCAACCCTCTCGCCTCGGCCTCCCTGGGATCACAGGCTGAGCCCTGCACCCGTCCCAGAGTCACTTTTCAATCTTCTTTGGAGCTGGCGTCCACTCTCTACTGGGGGGCACCTTAGTGCTGCTTTTTGCGGGGGGGTGGGGGTGGGAGTCTCACTCTGTCGCCCAGGCTGGAGTGCAGTGGCATGCTCATGGCCATCGCAGCCTCGACCTGCCGGGCTCAGGCGATCCTTCCGCCTCAGCCTTCCAAGGAGCTGGAACCTCAGGCGCGCCACCACGCCTGGCTGAGCACTGCTTTTTGAGGTTTGCCCCCTTCCAACACGCATGCACATGTATACAGTATACTCACACTCAAGCAGGAAATCCAGCCTCCCCTAACTCCCACAGACAGCATCTGGCCACCTGCCTTCCGTTCAAATGTCCAACTGCCCTGGAATGCTCCAGACATGTGACCTCGCATCTGAAGAGAGCTCCTTGCCTGGCCCACCTCTCGTCTACCCTCCCAAGGACGTTCCGACTTTGGCTCCCTCAGATAGAACCATGAAGGCAGAAACCTCTTTCTCTCCCCAACACTCCGTCTCCTCCCTGTGGTAAGCCTCATCCCTGGCAGGGCCTGCTTTCCCGCCTACATCTTACCTACGGGAGACTCCAGTGACAGGATTTCCTGCACATCAGTCTTCGCTGGACAGAGGTGAAAGAGAAACAGGAGGGAAGGGAAGAGAAGGGCATAGAAAGAAGAGGAAGGAAGGAGAAGAAAAGAGACGGATGGAAGACAGGGAAGGAGGAGGAAGACACACAAACGGGTTGCTTGTGAAATCGGTCCCTTCAGCTGGGCTCGGTGGCTCAGCCTGTAATCCCGCGCTTTGGGAGGCCGAGGCGAGTGGATTGCCTGAGCCCGTGGGTTCGAGACCTGCTTGGGCAATGTGGCGAGACTCATCTCTACAGTAAATCAAAAAATTAGCCGGATGTGGTAGTGCGCGCCTGTAGTTCCGGCTACTTAGAAGGCGGAGGCAGAAGGATCGCCGGAGCCCAGCAGGTTGAGGCTGTGGTGGCCGGGAGCGGCCGCTGCACTCCAGTCTCGGCGACAGAGTGAGACTCCGACTCAGAAAAAAAAAGAAATTAATCCCTTCAGCTCTTGGAGTGGACAGCTGTCTATCTGGTACAGCTTCAGGAACTTGGAAGACTTGCTCTTACATCTCCTTCATCCTCACCTGTTCAAGAACTTCTTTTTAACCTGGGACCAAAATCCAGGTTTCGAGCTTTGTTTCATAGCTATAAGCATGGTTGTGATTTTAAAATATCCCTAGGAGAGGTGACATATTGATTTAAAATCATGCAAAGGGGGAGGGAGGGGCATACCTCAACATCAAGGGTACCTGCATAATCACTGTTTGTATACCTAACCTTGAATTGTACCCCACATCTTTATAATAAAAAAAAAAGAAAAAAGAATCATGCAGAGGGCTCACACTAGTAATCCCAGAACTTTGGGAGGCTGAGGCCAAAGGATCACTTGAAGCCAGGAGTTTGAGGCTGTGGTGAGCCGTGATCATGCCACACGCTCCAGCCTGCGAGCTGGGGCGCCTCCAACTGAAAGACGAAGGCAAGTTAAAGACGACTGATCGTCAGATTCTCAAGTCTTGGAGGGAAGAGGAGGGACGTCGGCGGCAAAGGCAGCAGTACAGGCCAACAGGCAACTGCCAAGGAGAAAGGAGGCTGGAAGGCCGTATGCCCCAGATCAGCAGGGTCTGTGCCTTACACGCCTGTATTTGGGCTCAGTACATCACAGCCAGGACACTGCTAGGCCTCGCTGCACATTTGTCGATCGGTTGGACAACGAAGAGCTTGCTTTGGAAGGAGGAGAGGACCAAAAAGGGGACAGGACCCCCTTGGTTAAGTTTGGGCGGCAGAACCCTCACTGGTGCAACTCTTTTTTTTTTTTTTTTGAGTTGGAGTCTCACTCAGTCGCCCAGACTGGAGCCCAGTGGCCGCTCCCGGCCACCGCAGCCTCGGCCTGCTGGGCTCAGGAGATCCTTCCCCCTCAGCCCTCCGAGTAGCCGGAATTACAGGCGCGCGCTACCACGCCCGGCTGATTTTTTGATTTATTGAGGAGATGAGGTCTCGCTGCCCAGGCGGGTCTCAAACCCGCGGGCTCAGGCAATCCACTCACCTCAGCCTCCCAAAGTGCTGGGATTACAGGCTGAGCCACCAAGCCCAGCTGGTGCAACTCTTGACCACGTGTCAAACTGCTTTCGTTTGGGGCAACAGGATAAGGAACAGTTACATGGTGAGATGTCCAGAGACAGAGAGGATCTGAAGATAGAAGATTTTCTTCTTCTTCCCCAGAAATATCAATGAAACCAAATTTTTTTTTTTTTGAGTCAGAGTCTCACTCTGTCACCCAGGCTGGAGTGCAGTGGCACAATCATGGCCACCACAGCCTCGACCTGCTGGGCTCAGGCGATCCTTCCAAGTAGCTGGAACCACAGGCGTCAGCCACCATGCCTGGCTTATTTTTTGATTTATTGTAGAGATGAGGTCTTACCAAGTTGTCCAAGCTGGTCTCGAACCCCTGAGTTTAGGCAATCCTCTGGCCTTGGCCTCCCAAAGTGCTGGGATTACAGGCTTGAGTCACTGTGCCTTGCCTGCTTTTTCCTCTTGAGTAATAATCAAGTCCAGCCAGATGTGGTGGCTCATGCCAGCAATCCCAACACTTTGGGAGGCAGAGGCAAGAGGATTACCTGAGCCCAGGGCCTCAAGACCAGTCAGGGTAACTTGGTGAGACCTCGCCTCCACAATGTATCAAAAAAGTTAGGCAGGGCTCGGTGGCTCAGCCTGTGATCCCAGCACTTTGGGAGGTCGAGGCGAGAGGACTGCCTGAGCCCGGGGGCTCGAGACCAGCCTGGGCAACTTGGTGAGACCTCGTCTCTACAGTAAATCAAAAAATGAGCCAGGCATGGTGGCTCACGCCTGCAGTTCCAGCTGCTTGGAAGGCTGAGGGGAAGGATGGCGAAGCCCAGCAGGTGGAGGTTGTGGTGGCGCCGAGTGTGCCGCTGCACTCCAGCCTGGGCGACAGTGAGACTCCGACTCTGAAAGAAAAAAATAAGCCATCAAGTCCAAAGAAACCTGAGAAGCCGTGCACCTTTCCGTGAGTCACCAGAGACCCCTCCCCCCCGCCGGGAACTATTGGGAACGTGTCTTTATCGCTGCCCAGGCACTAACGTGGCTAACAGCCAGAGTAAAGAACCAGGGAGAGCGGGAGTTTGGCTGCGTCTGGCTCGAAGTCCATCCCAGACGGTCCAAATCTCCTGATCCCGGGGGGCCCTGCCCTCCAGCAGAGCCATCTTTTATGCAAGACATTTAGTGTGTCAAAGCGTCAGTCTCCCGGAGGCCGGGAGGCCGGTCTCCCGGGCCCTTTGCTGGCTCCGCCCGGTGATCCCGGCTCCTGGAGCTCCCCGCCCCTTCGTGTGCCCAACTTGAGACCCCGGCCCGGCCAGCCCGCCGCCTCCACCTGACCGGGACCGGCGAGGCAGGCACAGCCCCGGGGTCCCTTGAGGACGGCGAGCCAGAGCCCCGCCCAGGCCGGCCCTTCCCGGCGGGGCGGAGGGTCCGGAGCCTCGGCCGCGCGCGTCCCCGGCGCTCCGGCTGCAGCCTGGCCGGGCGCGCCCTCTGGCGGCGGCCCCGGGGACTCGGCTCGCCCGGCTGGAGAGCGGCCTCCACGTCACTCCGGGCCTCCGCCCGGCGAGCACGCCCCTCCTCGCGAAGGCCCGGGCGAGCGCCCCCCGCAGGCGGCGGCCTTCCTCCCGGCGAGCGCCGCGCCTGTGGGAAGACGGCTCACGGCGCCCGGGCCCGCCCCGCCCCCACGGCCTCCGCCCCCGCCGCGTCCGCTCGCCTCCCCGGAAGCAGCACGCGCCGCCGCCCCCGCGCCCCTCCCGGGGAATGGCGTCCTCCGCTGCCCCTCCCCGCCCTCACGGGCCCCGGGGCCAGGTCGCCAGCGAGGCCTCCCCGCCCGGTCCTCAGGGTTGCGCGCGGGTGCGCGGCCCCGCCGCCCCGCCATGCCCCGCCGCCCCGCCCCGCCGGCGGGCGGGCCGCGTGACGTCACTTCCGCTCGGGCCTGGCCGAGGTGCGGGCTCGCGGGCCGGGGGGGCACGGCGGTGGCGGCCGCGGAGCTGCAGCCGGACCAGTCCCCGCGCCGGGCCGCGACCTGCCCCTGCGGCGCTCCGAGAGGCGAGTCCGGCCGGATGGGCCGCTGAGCCCGAGGCGGGGACTGGTGAGGCGCGAGCCGGCGGGCGGCCGGGCGGGAGCGGCCGCGGGCTGCGGGCCTGGGAGCCGGGATGCGGCCGCGGGTTCGGGCCTACCCCGCCCGCCGGCCGGCGGAGGCGGGCGGGCCGCCGGGGCCCTGGCGGCGGGTGGAGGAGGGGCGGGCGGAGGGCCGGCGCTGGGGATGCGCGTCCGGCGCGGCGGCGGCGGCCGGGCGGGAGCGCGCCGCGCGGGGGAGGCGGCGCGCCGAGGCCGGGGAGCGCTTTCCGCGGTCCGGCCTGAGAGGCCGGAAGAGCGCGGCCCGCGGGGCTGGGCTCCCGCCGCGGGGCCTCCCCGCGTCCGGGCCCCGCCGCGGGTCGGGGCGCGAGCGGCGGCGGCCGCCGGGCCCCGTCCGAGCGGCTGAGCTGCGCGTCTTTCCAGCGTGGGGCCCCCGGGAGCTCGGACCAGGATGTTCCGCTTCATGAGGGACGTGGAGCCCGAAGATCCCATGTTCCTGATGTGAGCGCCTCCCCCGCGTGCTCGGGCCCGCGAGCGTCCGGCCCCCGGCTCCCTGGCTGGGAGGGCGGCGCTGGCTGGGTGCCTCGGGGGCGTCGGCGTCCGTGCCGCGCTGCCCGGCGAGAGTTCTGGGGGCCGCCGAGCGATGACAGCTTGGCCCTCTGCCACCGCCGTGTGCTCACTCCGCAGGGACCCCTTTGCCGTCCACCGTCAGCACATGAGCCGCATGCTGTCGGGAGGCTTTGGCTACAGCCCCTTCCTCAGCATCACGGAGGGCAGCATGCCCGGGACCCGGCCTGCCGGTCGCAGGATGCAGGTGATGGCGCCGAGACCTACCTGAGACCCAGAGCAAGGTCGGGGGGTGGGTAGCACAGCGCTCTCTTTCTTGCGCTGCGGCCAGCTGAGCAGGTGAGATGGGGGGGACACGCCTGGAAAAGGACCTTGTGGCCCCCTTTGGAGAGGATGCAAGGAGCTGAGGCCACGGGCCTGGCTTGGGGTCGGAAGGAGCGAGGACGAAGCCTCTGATTTCTGGTCCTTGCTTGTGTCCGCAGGCGGGGGCTGTCTCCCCCTTCGGGATGCTGGGAATGGTGAGTCCCTGTGCGCTGTCTCCGCGCCCTTCCGTTTCGGACATGGTCTGTGTCCTTGGGTTACTTCTAGGGCTTCCTCTTTGGAGCAGCCTCATGGGGAACCTCAGAAGCTTCTCTGTTTTATGGTGTTCACAAGCTCCGAGTCTGCTGAGTGTAGAGTCCTCTGAGTTAAAGATGTTTGTTAAGCCGGGCTCGGTGGCTCAGCCTGTAATCCGCGCCTGGGGAGGCTGAGGTGAGGGGACGGCCTGAGCCCGCGGGTTCGAGACCCGCCTGGGCAACTTGGCGAGACCTCGTCTCTACAGTAAATCGAAAAACCAGCCGGGCGTGGTAGCGCGCGCCTGTAGTTCCGGCTACTCGGAAGGCTGAGGCGGCAGGGTCGCCGGAGCCCGGCGGGTCGCGGCTGCGGTGGCCGGGGGCGGCCGCCGCACTCCAGTCTGGGCGACAGAGGGAGACTCCAACTCAGAAAAAAAGATATTTGTTATTAACTCCTGTATTCTTAGGAGTTCGTGCCCTCTAGGAAGACGTACCTGCCCAGCAAAGCTTGCTCCTTTGAGGAGGCAGGCGGAATTCAGTAGGGGTTAGCCATTTCGTGCCCTGCCTCTAAGAAGCTGGGCTCCGTTTATTTTGGAGTCGCTTCCCAAAGACCAGGAAGCGGGGCAGCAGTCAGGAGAAGGCACCTGGGAGCGGAGCAGCCAGAGACCCGGGAGGAGGGCGGCGTGTCGGGGGCAGGAGCGCGAGCGGTCCGCGTCGGGGCGGAGTGCGGAGGCGCGGCCAGGTGTGGGGAAGGGCGGGAGGGACCGCGCGGCCGCGGCTGGGGGGGCAGGCCGCCCCGCGCCTGCTTGCCTCCCCTGACGGCCGTCACCCTCCTCTCCAGTCGGGCGGCTTCGTGGACATGTTCGGGATGATGAACGACATGATTGGGAACATGGTGAGGCTCCCGCGGGGCCCTTCCCGGCGGGGCCCTTCCCGGCGGGGCCCTTCCCGGCCGTGCCCAGCGGCCGCTGACGACGCCGGGGCGCCAGGCCGGAGGCGCGAGGGGCCGGGGCCGGGCTCGCGCCGGATGGAGGCGGGGGCCCGGGGAGCGCGGCGGCCGCGTCTGCTCTCGCGCCTGGACGCGGCGCAGCGGGCGGCTAAGGCCGGGCGTCCGCGGGCCTTCTTGGCGGGGCTGGACTCGAGGCGCGCGGGGCGGCGAGCCTGGCGGCTTCCCGGTCCTCGCGCTCTGCGGGGAAGACGCGGGTGGGAGCGGGCGCTGACGGGCGACGCCTCTCCGGGCGCTGCCCCCTCGGCCCGCCCCTCCTCCCCAGGAGCCCCTGGCCGCCGGCGGCAACTGCCAGACTTTCTCCGCCTCCACCGTCATCTCCTACTCCAACACGGGAGGCGGCGCCCCCAAGGTCTACCAGGAGACGTCCGCCATGCGCTCGGCGCCGGGCGGGGTGAGCGGCGCCCTCCGGCCCCAGGGCGGGCGGGGCTGGGCGGCGCCCACCGAGGCCCGGCTTGGCTTCTCGGTCGGGCGGCGGGTGGCGCGCGCATCCCGGGTGGCGTGGCCGGGGCTGGGAAGGGGCCGCTGAGGGCGCCGCGTTCTGCCTCGCCCAGATCCGGGAGACACGGAGGACCGTCCGGGATTCGGACAGCGGGCTGGAGCAGATGTCCATCGGGCACCACATCCGGGACCGGGCCCACATCCTGCAGCGCTCCCGAAATCACCGCACAGGGGACCAGGAGGAGCGGCAGGACTACATCAACCTGGACGAGAGTGAGTCTGCCTCCCCGCTTCCCGTCCGGGCAGCCCCGGCCGGTTCCTGGCCAGGGGATACACAGGCGCTTCTGGGCCAAGGTACAGGGGAGCCCCGGCTCGCCACGCGGGAGCTTGTCGGCTTGGGGCCGAGTCACGTGCTGGTGGTGCCCCCCAGCGAGGAGCAGACTTCGTCGCCCAAGCCGGATTGGTCGTGTTCCTCCTCTCCCACCTGGATCCGCCTTTTTTCTTTCTCCTCCCTTTATTCTGTTCTTCAAGCCAGCCAGTGTTGATTTAGGCTGGGAACCTCAGTTGCCTGGCGATCCCACTCCCGATGTCCCTGTCCAGGAGTCGCACCTTAGGCCTGCCTGGGGCTTCCCGGGAAAGGGCTGAGTGGAGCTGCCGCCCCCACACGCTCACCCAGACTCTCCACCTCCGCCTGCTTTCGGCCTTCGAAGGCTGGGCTCACGCGTGCCTCTGCCTCCAGAGCCCGGCTGCACGCGGGTGTCCAGGTGTCGTGACCGCTCTGTCCTCTGCAGGTGAGGCTGCGGCATTTGACGATGAGTGGCGGAGGGAGACTTCCCGGTTCCGGCAGCAGCGTCCGCTGGAGTTCCGGCGGCACGAGGCGTCAGGGGGTGGGGGACGAAGGGCTGAAGGGCCTCCCCGCCTGGCCATCCAGGGCCCCGAGGACTCCCCCTCCCGACAGTCCCGCCGCTATGACTGGTGAGGGCCCTCGGCCCTCAGTCTCGCTTGTAAGTATTTGGGCAGGGATGTCGGGTGTCAGAGGCAGGGGGGCTGGCGGTTCCTTGCCCCAGGAGAGAGCAGGCCCAGCTGCAGCAAGTGCTGCCTTGACCGTGGGCCCCTCAGCTGGCGTGGGAGAGAGTGTTCCCTCTGGAATAGGGCGTCACGTTTCCTTTTGACTGTGCTCACCTCTTCCCTCCAGGTACAGGCTGAGAGGCTGAGAAGGCGTCCCGAAGTAACCTTTTCCTCTCCAAATCCCACCCCAGTTTCATGTTAAATTAACAGGCAAGGGCCCCGCCTCTCCCTGGGGCCTTAGGAGAACCTGGACTGCCCTGGTCTCCTCGTCCTCCTTCGATCCCCTCACCATGACGACCCCTCTCCTGTCCCACTAACTTGAGTTTTCCTTTCGCCCTTCCACCTTGAGCCCGCCAGGCTTCCCCGTTCCACCCCGCCGTGCGCTCAGGGGTCTTTTGGGGCAAGCTCTGGCCGGGGCGCCTCGACCCCGCAGCTCCCCCGGGTCCCCGCCTGCCTCTTCCTCGGCGCCTCCAGAGGGGCGGCAGCCCTGTAGGGCTGTGGGGGGAGCGGCCTGGCTCCCGGCTCCTCGCCCCTCCCTGCTCCTCCCCACACGTCACAGAAATCTTCCTGCACCCTTCTCTGCCTTTATTTTTTGACTCGTGTCGCTTGTAACTAGGTGTTTATGGAATAAAGGAGAATGGAAAAAAGACCGTGTGGGATTCTGGCCGTCCTGATCTTTCCCGGTTCGCCTCCACCCTGTCTCCTTGCGGCTGCCCTCATACCTGCCCCCGTCTCACCCAGAGCTCAAGCCTGGCATCCCGGTGGTGACGACAGTGGGACTGGCGGGGTGGGAGAACAGGAGCGGCTGGCTCTCGCCCATTCTGCTGGAAGCTCAGGGGGCAGCCATCCCACCAGGAGCCTGAGGAGTCTGCTCCCGCCGGGCACAGGCTGTGCCCTGGAGTGTGGGCGGGAACAGCCCTTGCCCAGGCCGGAGGAGTCCACACGGCCCTACAGGGGCCTTGAGGGGAAGAACTCGGGCAGCAGCATTCCTCAAGCCCTCCAGCCCCAGCTGTTGAGGCGAATCTGAGCCCAGGGAAGGAGACCAAGGAGAGATGAAGGTGGACCTGAGCAGGGCTGGGAGGCACCGGAGGCCCCCGTTTCGCAAGGCGTCCACGCTCGCCCTGCCCAGCCACGTGGGCCACGCCCTCTTGGGAGCTTGCTCGATGACGGTGGACACTTCAGGGCTCCTCACTGCTAAGGGCAAAAGACACACCTGGATCCTGAGCTCTTGTCGCGTCTTTGATGGACAGCAGACTGGAGGATAAGGATGGTTTGTTCATTCACTCAACAAGCAGAGAGATGAGGGTGAGCTCAACAACTCGGCACTGACTTCCTGTCCAGGGCAGTCACAGGCCTCATCGGGGCTGCTGACTGTGACCAGGTTGAAGGAGCCTGTGTCCAGGAGTCCCAGAAGTCACATAGGTGTAGGCTGTTCGTTGCTACCCAGGTTCTGAGTCAGGGATGACGGAACTCGGCGTCCGTAGCCCCCACCTTTAGTTGTAGTCTGTGCTCTACCCAGCAGGACACGTCTGCTTCCTCTGGGGTGGGGAAGTGTTCATCAGCCCCGTTACTTACCTGGCCCCCTGGTCTTGGGCGGGGCATTCTCTCCCCCACCTCAGCTACGTGGGTCCCTTCTCGCTGCAAAGCTCAGGCTGCAGCCCACGCCCACCTGGCAACGCGATCATCGCGGGTCTGGCTCTGAGTGGGGACTGGAGCCAGGCAGGGCTGCCCTGACTCCCATCGGGGCGAGTCAGTCAGCGTTTTGCAAGCTCTGTCCGGGTTCTGGGTGTCAGGGACGTGAACAAAGCTGGATCTCTGCTCGAGGGAGAGGACTGCCCTTCTGCCCAACACTTCATCATTCTCGGGGCACGTTGGGGGAGATGAGGCGTGACCCGTCGCACGTCCTGAACTGTCGGCCCTTGGCGAGGCGGGGAACAGAAAGGAAAGGAACTCTCCAGAGAGTCACTCTCCATCTGGGCCCAGCCTCACACAACAGCACCCCTCAGCCCCTGGCCCAACCAACGGCCAGGGAACAAGGGCAGACTCGCCACCCCAGAAAATGACCGGTCGGGAGAGGCGGACACTGGGTGTAAGATGAACCAAAATAATAGACCGAAGCCATGACCACAGACGCATGTGAGAGGCCTCTCAACAGCCTGCTGGGCAAAACGGGTCTCAGGTCCACCGGCCTGGGGTCGTCAAGTGGGAGTTGAGTGAAAGCAAAAGAAGCCCCTGACGTGACAGGTGCAAATGGCTGCTCTGCTCTCGTTTCTTCCTGACGGCTCTGGCCCTGCCTCAGTCCCTGTGTCCGCCCCACTCGGTTGTCAAGGCTCTGAGACCACTTCGAGACGCCAGCTGCATCCTCATCCCCCACCCCTGCCTCAGCCCCTCAGATTAACAAGTAGAAACCAATGTTTGGACCAGGCACCATGGCGCATGCCTACAATCCTGGCACTTTGGGAGGCTGAGGTGAGAGGAATGCCTGAGCCCGTGGGTTTGAGACCCGCCTGGGCAACTTGGTGAGACCTCATCTCTACAATAAATCAAAAAAATCAGCCGGGCGCGGTAGCGCATGCCTGTAGTTCTGGCTACTTGGAAGGCTGAGGCGGAAGGATCGCCGGAGCCCAGCAGGTCGAGGCTGCGGTGGCCGGGAGCGGCCACTGCACTCCAGCCTTGGTGATAGAGTGAGACTCCAACGCAAAAAAAAAGAAACCAGTGTTTGGGGTCACTTGAACTGTGGCCTGTTTGTGGTTGGGGATTTCTTTCTCTCCTGTTATGATAGCCCGGGTTCTGTTATAATACCCCTTCTCCTTCCCTCTACCCAGAGTTCACGTCATATAAACTGAGGTTGCCAGGCAAAGTGGGAGCTGACCTGCGGTACGATTGCAGCAGTCTGGGCTTGTGGCCACACACTCCACGTCCACTCAGCCCGACGTCCCTCCTGCCCTTGCGCTCCCAGGTCTGGGAAGGTCACTCCAGGGACTGAGAAAGCAGCAAGGGTCAGGCCCGGCCGGACTCGGTGGCTCAGCCTGTTATCCCAGCACTTTGGGAGGCCGAGGGGTGTGGACGGCCTGAGACCGTGGGCTCGAAGCCGGGCTCGGTGGTAATCCCATGCTTTGGGAGGCCGAGGTGAGGGGATGGCCTGAGCCCGCGGGTTCAAGATCCGCCTGGGCAACTTGGCGAGACCTCGTCTCTACAATAAATCAAAAACCAGCCGGGCGTGGTAGCGCGCGCCTGTAGTTCCGGCTACTCGGAAGGCTGAGGCGGAAGGATCGCCAGAGCCCGGCAGGTCGAGGCTGCGGTGGCCGGGAGCGGCCACTGCCCTCCAGTCTGGGCGACAGAGTGAGACTCCAACTCAAAAAATAAAATAAAATAAAAAAAACCAAAACAGCAACTTAGCCTGGCGTGGTGGTGCATGCCTGTAGTTCCAGCCGCTTGGATGGCTGAAGCAGAAGGATCACCTGAGCCCAGCAGGTCGAGGCTGCGGTGGCTGCCGTGAGTGTGCCACTGCACTCCAGCCTGGGTGACAGTGAGACTGACTCTAAACACAGTCGCACAGCGTGTACTGACGGCTCTGAGTCTTCTCAGTCTCCATGTCTGGGCTCAGAGTCCCTCCGACGGCCCGGGAGAAGCAGACGGCGCACCCCACTCGGGTTCAGGCCCTCTGGACTGTCGCCGAGACGAGGTGAGTCGGGTCAGCACTGAGTTCCTCACCATTCGCTGCCCCTCAGGGTTTCTTTCCACCCCCTGAAGACCTCATCTTCTGGGAGGAAACAGGGTGCTGCTCTAGGTTTCTCCCGGTGCCTGTTCCCTCCTGTCCCTTCCTCACCACCACCATCTAGAGAGCTTGCAGTTTCTGGACCACCGTCTTCTGGACATCAGTGTTCTCCGGCCAGGAGGCCAGCCGAGTGCCCGAGGGGTCTGAGGCTAGGACATGTGGACACGGGCCTGGAGGGGGGGGAAGAGGAGGTTCCCTGGTGGTTTAAACAAACTTTTATATTACAACTTACCCAAGTAATAGCACAGTGTTTAGGACAACGGTTGCTAGTATTCAATAATGGCAAAATGCTTTTTCTTTTTTTTGAGTCGGAGTCTCACTCTGTTGCCAGACTGGAGTGTGGTTCCACGCTCCCGGCCACCGCAGCCTTGCCTTCCGGCTCCGGCGATCCTTCCGCCTCAGCCTTCCACGTAGCCGGAACTACAGGCGCGCTGCCACGCCCGGCTCATTTTTGGCTTATTGTGGAGACGAGGTCTCGCCAAGTTGCCAGGCGGGTCTTGCGCCCACGGGCTCAGGCAGTCCTCGCCTCGGCCTCCCAAAGTGCTGGGGTGACAGGTGAGCCACCACGCCTGGTTCATTCTCTGAGTTTTGTCACCCGTGTAGATTTACGTAACCACCGCCACTAGGGATCGGCCCGGGTCCATCGGCCTCCAAAGCCCTCTTCTGCCAACCCTCTAGCCACAGCCTTCCTCTCCTCCTCGTCCCTGGCCACAGATGTGCTCTGATGGCTTCAGTTTCACCTTTTCCAGAATGTCCTATGAAATCACACAGTGTGAGACATCTGGAAGGCGACCCTTTCACTCGTGCTAATGCTTCTGGGACTCACACGTGCGTTCCTTTTGCTTTCCTTCTTACTGCTCAGCAGTATTTCACTGGGTGTTTAGTTTTTTTTTTTCCTTTTTGATTTGAGTTGGAGTCTCACTCTGTTGTGTTTACAGTTTATTCATTCGTCCAAAAAGAACATTTGGGTCATTTACAGTTTTCTGAACTATGAGCATAACTGCTGTAAACTTTGGTGAATGGGCATTTGTGTGAATGTTTTCATTTCTTTAGGAATGAAATAGAGTGAGGCCGGGCTCGGTGGCTCAGCCTGTCATCCCAGCACTTTGCAAGGCTGAGGCGGTGGATTGCCTGAGCCCACGGGTTCGAGACCAGCCTGGGCAACTTGGTGAGCCCTCATCTCTACAATAAATAATTTTAAAAAATAAGCTGGGTGTGGTAGTGCATGCCTGTAGTTCCAGCTGTTTGGAAGGCTGAGGCAGAAGGATCGCGGGAACCCAACAGGTCAACACTGGAGTGGCCATGAGCGTGTCACTGCACTCCAGCCTGGGCAACAGAGTGAGACTCCAACTCAAAAAAAGAAAGAAAGAAAGAAAGAAAGAGAGTGAGATTGCTGAGTCATATGGCAAGTGTATGGTTAACGTTATATAAGAAAATGCCAAACTGCCAGGTGCAGTGGCTCACACCTGTAATCCCAGCACTTTGGGAGGCTGAGGTGGGTGGACTGCTTGTGGCCAGGAGATTGAGACTAGCCTGGGCAACATAGCAAAACCTTGTCTCTACACACACAAAAAATTAGCTGGGCATGGTGTAGTCTCAGCTATTCAGAATGCTGAGGTGGAAGGAGTGCCTGAGCCCAGGAAGTTCTAGGTTGCTATGAGCTGTGATCACCATGATCATGCCACTGTATGCCAGCCTGGGCAACAGAGTGACACACAACTCAAAAAGAAAAGAAAAGAAAAGGAGAAAGCCTGTTTTCCGAAGTCGCTATACCATTTTGCATACTCACCAGCAATGTAAGAGTCCAAGGTAGTTCCCATCCTTGCCAGCAGTTAGCATTGTCACATTTTGCATTATTTTAGCTACTCTAGTGGGTATTCTTTTACTCAAATAGCCCCCTGTGGTTTTTATTTGCATTTCCTTAATGGCTACTGTTGAACGCCTTTTCATGTGCTTATATGCCGCCATTATAGCCTCTTTGATGAAGTGTCTGTTTAAGTCTTGGTTCATTCTAAAAATTGAGTTTTGGCCGGGCTTGGCGGCTCAGCCTGTCATCCCAGCACTTTGGGAGGCCAAGACGAGAGGATTGCTTGAGTTCATATGTACGAGACCCACCGGGGCAACTTGGCGAGATCTTGTCTCTATAATAAATCAAAAATTAGCCGGGTGTGGTAGTGCGTGCCAGTAGTTCCGGCTACTTGGAAGGCTGAGACAGAAGGATCGCTGGAGCTCAGCGGGTGGAGGCTGCGGTGGCTGGGAATGTGCCACTGTACTCCAGTCTGGGCGATGGAGTGAGACTCCAACTAAAAAAAAATTTTTTTTTTTTTTACTGCTAAGTTTTGAGAGTTAATATATTCTGGTTAAACGTCCTATATTAGATTTGAGCATCTTTTTCTCCTACTCTGTAGTTTTTCCTTTCTTCCTTTTAATGTTTCTGTCAGAGCAAGTTTTGATATTTGATGAAGTTCAACTTACCAACATTTTCTTTTGTGAATTATGCTCTCGATGTTATATCCTGGAATTCTTTGCCTAACTCCAGGTAACTAAGATTTCCTACAATGTTATCTTCTAAAAGTTTTTTGTTTTTTTTTTTTTTGAGTTGGAGTCTCACTCTGTCGCCCAGACTGGAGTGCAGTGGCCGCTCCCGGCCACCGCAGCCGCGACCTGCTGGGCTCCGGCGACCCTTCCGCCTCAGCCTTCCAAGTAGCCGGAATTACAGGCATGCGCTACCATGCCCGGCTGAGTTTTTGATTTATTGCAGAGATGAGGTCTCACTGCCCAGGCGGGTCTCGAACCCGTGGGCTCAGGCAATCCACTCACCTCAGCCTCCCAAAGACGCGGGATTACAGGCTGAGTCACCGAGCCTGGCTTCTAAAAGTTTTATAGTTGTACATTTTGTATTTACATCTATGTCTTCTTGGGTGAGTTTTCGCAACTTGTGGCTTTCAAGGTGTCTTATTCTGTTTTGTGCAGCAAGACAGAATACTCGTGGCTGAGTAATCTACCAAAAACAAATTTATTTCAGCCGGGCTGGGTAGCTCAGCCTATAATCCTGCACCTTGGGAGGCTGAGGTGAGTGGATTGTCTGAGCCTGCGGGTTCAAGACCCGCCTGGGCAACTTGGTGAGACCTCATCTCTACAATAAATCAAAAAACTAGCCTGACATGGTAGCGCACGCCTGTACCTCCAGCTACTTGGCAGGCTGAGGTGGAAGGATTGCCGGAGCCCAGTAGGTTGAGGCTGTGGTGGCCGGGAGTGTGTCACTGCACTCCAGTCTGGGCGACAGAGTGAGACTCCAACTCAAAAATTAAAAAAAATAAAAAAATTTGGCTGGGCTCGGTGGCTCAGCCTGTAATCCCAGCACTTTGGGATGCTGAGGCGAGTGGATTGCCTGAGCCCGCAGGTTTGAGACCTGCCCGGGCAACTTGGCGAGACCTTGTCTCTAAAATAAATTAAAAAAAACTAGCCGGGCGTGGTAGCGCACCTGTAGTTCCAGCTACTCGGAAGGCGGAGGCGGAAGGATCGCCGGAGCCCAGCAGGGCCAGGCTGCGGTGGCCGGGAGCGGCCACTGCACTCCAGTCTGGGCGACAGAGACTCCAACTCCATAAAAATAAAATAATTAAAAAAATTTTTTTTGATTAAAAAAAAATTATTTCTCATGGTTCTAGAGGCTTGGAAAGTCCCAGATCTCGGCACTGGCAGGTCTGGCGTCTGGCACGGGCCTTGCCTCCTCTAGAGGGGAGAAATGCTGTCCCTAATGCGGCAGAACAGAACAGAGCGTGCCCACTTCCGAACGCCCTTTTCGTAGAGGCCTCACGCCATGGAGGGCCCCATCCTCTTGACCCAATACCTCCCATGAGGCCCACTTCCCTACGCTGTTGCATCGAGGATTCAGCTTTCACACGAACTTCGGAGGGGACAAAACATTCACACCACAGCACAGGGAATTCTGTGGTCCCTTTCTCAAGTGGTTGAATTTATGTGTGTAAATTTGTAGTATTCCCTATTAACCTTTGGGGTCTATGGTGGTATCTCCTTTTTTCTTCCTGATATTGGTTCATTTGTGCTTTTTTCTTTTTTATCTTTTGTTAATATGGCTAGAAGTTTAGCAACAGTATTGATCATTTTAGGGAATCAACTTTGGCTTCATTTCTGTTGTTTCTCTGTTTCCTATTTCATTAATTTCTGCTCTTATCATTATTTTTCCTTTTTTTTTAAGTTGGAGTCTCACTCTGTCACCCAGGCTGGATTGCAGCAGCACATTCATGACCACCACAGCCTTGACCTGTTGGGCTCAGGGGATCCTTATTTCTCAGCCTTCCAAGTAGCTGGAACTATAGGTGCGTGCCACCATACCTGGCTAATTTTTTAATTTACTGTAGAGATAAGGTCTGGCCATGTTGCTCAGGCTGGTCTCAAACCCATGGGCTCAGGCAAGTCTCTCAGCTCAGTCTCCCAAAGTGCTGGAATCAGAGGCATGAGTCACCATACCAAGCTGGGTCTTATTTTTATTTGTTTTGAGTTGGAGTCTCCATGTCCCAGGATGGAGTGCAGTGTCACACTCACGACCACCACAGCCTTGACCTGCTGGGCTCCGGTGATCCTTCCATCACAGCCTTCCAAGTGGTCTTGTTTTTAAAAAATTCATTTTGATAACATCTTTTAATTGGTGTGTTTAGGCTGTTTACATTTGACATAATTATTAATTGGGCTTATTGATATCATTTTATTGTTTTCTGTTTGTGATTCCTGTCTCCATTTTCTAGTCTTTTTTGTTTTATTTGAATGTCATTGAATGTTCCACTTTATTTTTTTGAGTTGGAGTCTCACTCTGTCTGGAACTACAGACACACGCCACCACAACCGGCTAGTTTTTGTGATTTATTGCACAGACAAGGTCTCACCAAGTTGCCCAGGCTGTCTCGGGCTCAGGGAATCCTCTCGCCTCGGCCTCCCAAAGTGCTGGGATTACAGGTTGAGCCACTGTGGCCTGAACGTTCCACCTTATCTACAGATTTTTTTCTTTCACTAGCTCTCTTTAAAAGTTTTCTTTTCTTTTTCTTTTTTTTTCAGTCAGAGTTTCACTCTGTTGCCCAGACTGGAGTGCAGCGGCTGCTCCCGGCCACCGCAGCCTTGACCTGCTGGGCTCCGGCGGTCCTTCCGCCTCAGCCTTCTGAGTAGCTGGAGCTACAGGCGCGCGCTACCACGCCCGGCTAATTTTTGATTTATTGTAGAGTTGAGGTCTTGCCAAGTTGCCCAGGTGGATCTCGAACCCGTGGGCTCAGGCAGTCCACTCACCTCAGCCTCCCAAAGGCGCAGGATTACGGCTGAGCCACCGAGCCCGGCTTTTTCTTTTTTTTTTTGACTTGGAGTCCCACTCTGTCGCCCAGACTGGAGTGCAGCGGCCGCTCCCGGCCACCACAGCCTCGACCTGCTGGGCTCCGGCGATCCTTCCGCCTCAGCCTTCCGAGTAGCTGGAACTACAGGCGCGCGCTACCACGCCCAGCTCATTTTTGATTTATTGTAGAGACGAGGTCTCGCCAAGTTGCCCAGGCGGGTCTCGAACCCGCGGGCTCAGGCAATCCACTCATCTCGGCCTCCCAAAGTGCTGGGATTACAGGCTGAGCCACCGAGCCCGGCCTCACTCTTTAAAAAAAATGTATTGTAGAGATGAGGTTTCACCAAGTTGCCCGAGTGGGTCTTGAACCGGTAGGGCTCAGGCAATCCACTCCTCGGCCTCCCAAAGTGCTGGGAGGACAGGGTGAGCCACTGAGCCCGGCCTTTTTCTTCACTTTAGACTGTCTTTATTTCACACGCACGCTTGAGTGGTATTTTCATTGGATATAGAATTTTGAGTTATTTTAACTCACAAGTGTCACTCTAGTTCCTCCTGATTTCCATAGTTTCTGATGAGAAATCTACAGGATTTGAGTCAGTTACTCTTTCTCTGGGTGTTTTTGGGACCCTTTGTCTTTAATTTTCACCAATTTGACCATGATGTGTTTGGACATGGGTGCCTTCACATATATCTTGTCTGTCGCTTACCAAGCTTCCTGAATGTGTATATTTGTTTTTTGCCACATTTGGGGAATTTTTAGTCATTATTCCTTTAAATATTTTTTCCTGCTCCATGCTTTCTTCTTTCCTTCTGGAACGTGACTGACATGAGTCGTTAGTCAAAGGTCCCTGAGTCTTTGTAAAAATGTTTTCTCTGTTGTTCAGATCAGTTCATTTCTGTTGATCTGTCCTCAAAGTGACTTTTTTCTCTGCCATTTCCCTTCTGCTATTAAACCCAGAGTTTTCATTTCCGTTATTTCTGTTTTTTGTTTCTCTGCATCTCTATTTCTTTGTTGAGACTATCTTTCCATTTGTCTCAAGAGCATTCTCTCTTCCATCTTCCAGCATGGATATACTACTTTG